>JAOEGS010023452.1:0-10528 GCA_025447755.1 Corythornis vintsioides
CTTTCTTTCTTTCTTTCTTTCTTTCTTTCTTTCTTTCTTTCTTTCTTTCTTTCTTTCTTTCTTTCTTTCTCTTTTCTTTTTTCTTTCCTTTTCTTTCTCAGCTACTGCAAATTGAAGCACCTGCTATAAAATCTGTTAGGAACACAAAATATGTTGGCATATGGTTTATTAATCAAAATTTCACTGCAGTCAGCCAATCCTGTAGGTTCTCTTACTTTATTTCCATAATTTGGAGTGGTGTTGGTGGGTAGTAAAACTATTCTTTCATCAAAATACAGTCCTGTCAGATTTTAAATGGGAATGTGTTTTGATGGAATATGTTTATTTCAACATTTGACAATAAAACAAAGTAACTAACTTTCATCTCTTGTTTAGCTTTGAAACCCATGTTTTTGGGGCTTTCTTTTGAGATAAATATGAGATCTTGATTTAAATTTTATATAAAAATACTCTTTATATATCTTAGTGGTGTAATTTTTAATTTGAAATGGTAAAGTCAAATACACTATCTAAAACAATACAAATCAGTAGGACCAGAACTCCTTTTCTAAAAGAGATCTTAAAAGTCTTCCTCAGCTGTGTGACCCATCTCATTGCTGGGTTTGCCAAGTGCAGGGCACTGGTGCCCACTCCATAGGTAACATGGAATATGTGGTCAGAGTTTATAGCATCTCTGGGTGAAGTAATTGATGGATGGGAGATTAGCTGCATATTATTGCTCTGCCTAAGCTTCAAAGACTGTCAAGATCATGTTTAATTTGTCTAGAGATACAATACATAGGGAGTTTTTCCACATCAAAGCAGATTTTAATTGTTCTTTCTAATTTTCAAATTTAAGAGAGCAAACAAACAGAAAAGAGAGATAAATTGGGTGTTTTTCATTACAAAAGAAACCATTAGCAGCTACTTAGACTGTTTTGACCTCTCTGAAGACAAAAATACTAGATCTTCCTTAGAAATTGTGTTCATATTTTATGAAAGTATAGTCTTTATAAAACGGATAAATTTAGTATACAAAAACAGCTTTGAAATACATTTAGTAAGGATATATGTGTTTATTACTACACAGATTACTTGCTGACAGTAAGTTTTTAGATGAAAGAACTTCCATTGAGGGTTAAAACTAATTGGTTTTTGTTTGTTTATTTGTTGTTTTTTTTTTGTTGTAGATCCTTAGGAAGCTTGAAAAGATTGCTTTAGTCAATTTGCTGAAGCAGGCTTTCATTAGAGATATACTGAGCAGTGCTTTAATCAGTACATGAATCCACCAATTTTAGATAATTGGTGCTAATCATCATTTCTCAGCATAAAAGGACTTGAACAAGGATTTTTGTCAACAGCATAATATTCAAAGGCTCGAGGCCTTAGAGGCATGTTGGAAGCTCACCCTCACTTATGAAATCTACCTGTTCACTGGGCTTAACTTCTGCTAGATGTACCAAAGGACATAGACTAATAAAAATTACATAATTGGAATTTTGAGTCTTGGCCACCTTGAAAGAAATCTGTTGACCAAAAGTAGGTAGCTGTCTTTCTATAGCAAGAAATTGGACAGGGAACACCTCTATCCCTTTGTTTAACTGGCACAGAATAGCTCATGTTCAGATAGCTTTGTTTATAAACTATAATAATATATAATATAGTTTATAGACTATAATAGAATGTTCAGATAGCTTTGCTTACTTGCTCCTTATCAGAAAAAAAGGATAGTTGTAGCCAGTCTGCCTTTTTTGGATGCTCCTTGGTTCCTCCTCATCCCTGATCTGCGACAAAGCATTGTCACAGGCTTCCTTTTCATAAAGGCTGAGGTGCCTCAAAAGTAGTGTCCAAGATACTCCAGCTATTAAAAAACAAAAACAAAAAACAAAAACCAACCTGGGAACTGGTGAGAAACTGAATTCTCTTCTCTTCTGTCATGTAGTAATGAGGCATGAGGACTTACTTTCAGTGTATTTTGCAGCCAGTTTAAGAATATGTGAGTTTGGTAACATTTTCTGCAATCTCTCTTTAGAAAGGCCTCAGCAGACCTGGTTAAATAAATGACTAATTACTAGACATGTCCAGTCGAGGAAGCTGGGTTATTGAAAGCAGGTCTTTGAAAGTGAATATGCTGGAGTTTAGAATGCAAGTAGTCTTTCACTTTTGAGATTTAAATAATTGAAGTTTGGTTTTAGACTTCCCTGCTTCTATGAGAAACAGATGGCATTAGTCTAGCAATAATGTACAGGATATAGTAGCCCTTGTTATTTCAAAAAATTCCAGTTACAGTGTCAAAAAAACTGAAATCCATGTGGACTTAGCTAAATGGCTACACAGGCTTTACACTCTATGTCACCTTCCATTTTACAAAGTTCAGCTGGCAAAATATAACAAGATGAATTTAAGGATTTGTCAGGAATATCTGAATGGAGAGAACATCACATTTTTAAAATAGAATGTGGAGCTTTAGCCACCTGTCTTCAATTACACTCAGTGTGACCACCTGATTAAAATGCCAACTAGCTCACTGTGCAAATATGTCTCATGGTGTCCCCTTTTAACTCAGAAGCACTAATGCTAATAACAGTCCAACAGAGAATCAATTTTAGTTCGGCAGTTTCAGTGATTAAATGATTTCTATAGAGCTCTGGCAACTTTGTTAAAACCTCTCAAATGAAAAAAGAAAGAAAAAAAAAAGAACCATGTACTGGCACTGAAAAAACCTGCATGTGAAACAGTACTTGCTAATTTAATAACTAGAAAAACTGGTAGCCAAAAGAACTACATTCACAAAGCAAAAGCATATGAAGCTGAATGTGAAATCCAAGATGTGAAATAACTATGCTGACAAGCACTGAATTTAAGTTAAATTAGCAGACTGTAATTTTATTTTTTTTTATTATTCTTATTATTTTGGGCACATAGCATGCTTTAAACATCATTTGACCTTTAAAAAAATAATCTCTACAAAGCCTGCCAGTACTTTGGTAAATAGCATATATAAACTTTTGTAAATAGTGTGATGTCAGACATATTTTCTAGACTTCCTCCATTCTTATTCTGAGTTACAAAGCTCCAGATCTGTAACACCCTTAACAAATGAAGTGCAAGTCATAATCAGTTATGCACAGTCTTTCTAATTGATAGTTAAGCATCATTTCTGCAAACTCACACCTTGAAAGTATTAACATTAGCAAAAATGGACCATCTTGACAGAAATGTTAGCTAAGGATACACTGCTGATTGTATTACTATATTTAGAGTGATTAAATATGAATTTTCATTATGAGTTACAGCATTCATTCTAATATTTCAGTTTTCCAGTATTTTATTCCAGTGTAAAAATCAATCTTGAGATACCCAGCTTCAGTTCTGGAAACAGCAAAGAAGACCATAAATTACACTATATGTTCTTGTTCAGGATTTTCATATGTAACCATCTTGGGTGGTGCAGAATACTGTGACAAATAGAGAAATATATTTTATGTCTCTTCTATACTTTCACATCATGCTCCATCCTTCAGTCCTATACTCTGAATAAAATAATACATTTTGCTGAGAAAGGAGCTGGTCTACTTGCATGATCATAATTTTGCAGAACAACACAGACTTTTTGACAGCCTTGCTTTTTCAAAGGGAATGGCATCTATGTCAGTGTATTAGTCAAGCAAATGGGTCAAAAAGATCATATGAAGAAAACTTAATTCAATGAGGCAGAGTTTAAGTCATTGGAAGCAGCAGAACAGAGGACCCTGTGCAGACATCTAGCAGGGCTGTGTTTCTACCCTGATGAAGCAAGAAGCATTTCCATATCTTCTAATTGCTAATGGAGCTGCCAAACTGCTTGTAGTGCATGCCTCAGCATTTCTTTTTCATCTGCCTTTGTGCTTACTGAATGTGTGTTGCTAATCCACTGCCATCTCCTCTGCTCACTCAACCATCTTTGCTCTTATTACTCATCACCTGAATTTTGTGCAGAATCATCAGTACTGGAGAGTTTCTGAGATTGCTGTTGAGACACAGCACGGGGAGTTTTTCTTCTTCACCTAATGCATTTTTCTTTGCCTTTACCTACAGAAGATTCTATTAACTGTGGGGTTATTGGCACACTCTAGTTAAAATACATGATTTTTTAATTTATTTTTTTTCAGGAAACTTTCCACTGTTGTGATTGGTTGTGGATTTTTATTATTTATTGGAAACAATACCAAGCCTCCAAGGAAAAACTGTTACTGTGATCTCTCTCACATTGCATTGGCATCTCTAATAACACATATGACATTGCACCAGTATTTGCTTTGTGAAAAAGACTAATATTCCCCCGGCATTTATACAACTCTTGTACTTGAAAACTTGGATAATAATCCTGAGTCTGACCTAATGTAGTGTGAGGATACTACAGTCACTTCACTTCTGCTTCTCCTCTTGTGAAACGTGTATAGTTTTCAATACAGCAACTTGCATTTCTCCATCAATTCTTACCTGGCACTGAGGTCAGACTGACAGGTCTGTAGTTCCCTGGGTCCTCCCTCTTACCCTTCTTGTATACTGGTGTGACCTTTGCCAATCTCCAGTCAACTGGTACCTCCCCAGTCAGCCAGGACTGTTTGAAAACAATAGAAAGTGGCTTGGAGATGTATTTCATTCTAACTGAGCAATGGTATAAAAAGAGCTATTTAACCAGTTTTAACCCTAGATTAGGGGAAATTGCAGGGCCACAAAGAATCAGCTGAGTTTTAAACTCTTCAGTCTTAAAGATTTTTGCAGATGTCCTATTGTAATAAAAATATTTCCCTACTGAGCAGTCATTCTGAGTATTATCATACAAAGAAAACAGGTTAAAAAAAGTAGTAACCTTTTCAATAACAGAGATAATAATGTCACTCTGGCTATTCTGGGAAATACCATAACCATAATGGATTTAAGTCTCATTTATACATAAAATTAAAATCAAATCACAGATAGTTTAATGTCTGGAGACTGTATCAGCTGCCCAATAGATATTTATAAAATGGATAGAAAATGAATGTCAAAAAATCTCTGCCAATTTAGGTTTTTCTGAATTTCTGGGCTTTTAGCCATTTGATGCTTTCTGTTTTCCTTGCTTCTTCCTATGAAGTTATATGTGCCTCACAGTTAGGAAAGACTGGAAGGTGAATTTACACATACTGTGTCTGCTGGTTTTGAACCTGTAGTTAAAATAACATTTTTTTTTCTTCCCCAGGAAGTGAAATACTGGTAAGAAGAAGTTTTTCTTATAAAATCTAAAGGTTAAAAAAAAAAAAAAAAGAAAAAAAAAAGAAAAATGTCAAAGACTACTGTTGTAAGTTTTGTAAGAATAAAATCCCATTTAATTAAATAGGAAACCTCATAGCTATAGAGTTTCACATTTACTACCAAGTAAATTCACATATAAAAGGGAACTATCAGGTCAGAGCTGGCCACTGTTCATGTGGAGGATCACTAGACATGCTGACAATAGAACAAGAATAGTTCTTTATTTGTCTTTAATTCAACCTGGCTTACATCAATATATTCAGGTGTATTGAAAAGACAGTGTTCCACTGCTTCATAATGAAACAAATTAAGCATCTCTTCATAAAATTATGTCTAGGGATTTACCTATTTTCTAGGCTTGGTCATCAGACACAGGACAGCATTACAAAACAGATTATATCATCCTAATATCAAGAGGTCAGCAACATCAAAATCCAGTGCCATCTGCTCTTTATTTTTTTTCTGAAGAGATACAAAATTATAGAAAATTTATAGACACAATTAGGTGAAAATAGACAACAGAGCAAACATGCATAATAAAAAAACCACAGAAAACAAACAAATACAGACACAGATGACTTGAATCTCTGGTAGATGGACAGCCAGTCCATTCCCTGTTTGATGTTGTTCTTGGTCTGACACATGTGAATAAGGATTCACTGGCTGTTATAATTTTATCAAGACTTTTTCTGATTTCCATAGTGATTCATTCTGTGCATCTGTGATGCTGTAGGCTCTTTTCCCATGTTTAGTGGGTGAGCTGCATTGGTACCTTGTCAAGTAGTCTTGCTACTGAACTACTTTACTTGCTCTTTTCAAGAATCATTTATGATTTGTAAGACATTTTCATTTTTGGAAAACACAATGTAATTCAGTAATTAACTGAAAATAGTTGAAAGACATACAAAAAAAGAGAAAAGTTGAAAAAAAAATATAGACAAGAGACTTAAACACTGATTCTGAAAACAAATAATTCTCACATTGACTAATTTTTCTACACTGAAAAATATGAAAAAGAGAGTTTAAGCAGAACAATAAGGGCAAATTTTATGAAAACACAATGGTTAACAAATATAAGTCTGCTAGAGCAGGATACCTTGCTCTGTGGAATGGAGCTAGCTCTGTAGACACACTAGAGTCTATATTCACAGGATTATGACACTCAAGCAGTTTTTTGCTGCATTGCATTTTCAGGTTCTATAGTTTTCAAACACTAAGAGGACCTTTAGATATGGAACTGAAAATTAATGTTGCTGAATGAATGGGATAACAGCACCTCAACAAGGAGAGATTTGTAATAATGGTTAATACTCCAGTGGAAAAAGCTATAATGAAATCTAATGTTTGAAAAAAAAATGAAAGTGAAGGAATTTAGATTAATATTGAAACATAAAAGTTTAATCAAGATAATTAATTGCAAAAAGTAGCTCTATAACATTTGCTACAGCTTTAAATCAAGACTGGATTCATAGATATTATTTCTTTCAAATGTCTATGATGTAGATCCTATTGCAATTACATGTCTGAGACTGATATTAATCACTGTTCTGCCTTAAGAAATCTAACAAACAACCTCTAGAACTTACTTTGTTTTATAATTTAACTAACAAAAACTGCCATCAAAATTTTGATTGATGAGGCATCAAAAACTCCACTAATACAGTAGCACAGTTATGAATGCTCAAAGCTACAAAATGTCATAATTCAGTTTGCCAATGCAGAGAATGATAAATCAGGCAAATCCAGCTATATATTTGTGTCAGTAGTCAATGGCAAATACTTAACACTAACCAACACAGCAGATTATAGATAGTTTATCCTAAAGAAAGCAATGAAGACTTTTAAAAATGTCTCGATAGACCTCTTTTGTTTTGGTTGCTATTTCATATGGAGAATGAAATAGAATTTTGTTTCATTTTAGACATGTCAATCATTTATTGGTTGAAATTTCAAAAATATTAATGGAAACTTTCAGCTTAAGTCATTAAGGTGGAAAAGTTAGAAGCAGTTGAAAGTATTTACTTAAGAGAGTAAAGTCTTGGGTTTTTTTACCATTAGATAACCTCAGCTGGAAGGTTTTACTGTTTAATATCTGTAGAAATTTGCCTTAATGAATACTGAAAAAAGACTCTGTATTTTAGCCATCAGTTTGCCCATTTCATCTTACCCACCCTCAGCATTCAAATATGTTATGCATCTAGTCTAAGCAAGTCATATAAGTTCCCTCAACAGTCAGTGATATAAGTGTTTCCACGGAGTGATTTTTCTCCTCAAAGCCTAGAGATCAGGATGGATGGCATGTATATAGCTTCTAGAAGTGCTTCTCCCTGTCTGACTGTAAAAACAGCATTGATGATGAGTTTAAATTAAACTTTCATCTTTTAAATTGCTAAAGTGAGGTGTGGAACTCCAACAGTTTATGGTCTCTGTTAACAAGAGATTCATAAGAAATCTCACAGACCATAACCCAGTCCTCCAACATGCATACATGGGAATAAATCCTAATTCTTGCAAACACTTATGCACATAAGTGTTGGCAATGGAGCTGGTTGTTTCATAGTGGAATGATACTTGTGGATGGCAGAGATGAGGCTGCAGCACCAACCAGTGCTAATTTATCCTCTCAGTAATCAGCCCCAAATTCCTCTGACAGACTCAGTCTCATATTAACAATTGAAGATTTGATGAGTGTGATTGTCTATGAAATAAAGTGGTAATACAGCACTGAGTCTGTTTTATAGCAAATTCACTAATAATTGAAAACATTTACCCAGTGGATTCATGGGTTTGCTTGTAGTATATTGAGCCAGATGCCCTTCTGAAGTAAAAGTAATTAGTTCTACAATGTTTTCAATCTACCTGTGCTGCTTTGAGTTACCCTGCAATTTTGTTGCTAAAATAAGTATTTGTGTTCCCTAATTAGATTGGTAAAATAATTAATAGTGTCCTTTGTTTATTACAGTAGCAGCTGCACATAAAAATGTGCATTTGTATAAGTTGTCCTCCAAACTTGTTATATCACTAAATATATACTAACTGTCATGTAAATTCCCCTTTGACAGCTGTTTCAGTTCACCTATTAGTATCTTCAGTGATACACAAAAAGGTGTAACATTGTAAATGTTAATTTAGAGAATTTCTAAGATGTTTTGTAAATTACAAAACAGTTATAATAGAAGTCATTCAATAACTGGATAATGTGGGAAAAGGTGAGAGATGTTAGCTTTAGTGCTTCAAAAGCACTATTTCCCTTGGTGAGATAGATATATGTAAGATATACATAAAAAACTCTCCCCACTGAAGGCAATGGTGAAGCTAAAAGGACCATTTATTCACTTTATTTGGATCAAATATCAGGCAGTAAATGAACCAAAAGTTACAATGAAAGCCAATCACCAAAGTGCAGAGAAGTAAAGGTGTAAGATGCCATTTTTTTTTCAGTAAGATTAGGACAGGAATGACCACACTGAAATTTAGCCAACTGCAAAATCAAGATTTATTTAATTTAATTCAGTCATGTAGTATTTCTCTCTAAACAATGAAAGGAAACACACATTTGCAAAGAACAAGTCACCTGCCTAAGTTAAATTGAATACCTATCTTTGACATGGCTGCTTCATTTCCTTGGCAGCAGGTTTTATTCCTAGTGCTAGGACAGGGTCTGTCAACCATGTAAACAGATGATCTGAGTTTCTTATCACTCTTTCATATTGAGATCTCATAAAAGTTTGAGGTGCCCCTAGGAATATGGTCTAACTTCTCAAGATCAATACTCTGCAGCAACATTCAGCTCAGCCTGCTGTGCAGAGGTGTTTGTCATGGGTAACTGGTGAAGGGTTGGCTCTGGTAGGCAGTCTCAGGGCTTGCTGCACCACACCAAACACAGAGGAAGACACTACCTGCTCCTTCCCTCCAAACACTGACTTGTCTCTTGCTAAATCCCAGAGAAGATGGAGATGTCTTAGAAAGCAATGGGCATAGCTGTGGGGTCTTGTTTGGGATTAGCACTGTGATTTTCTTGTATGGGTGTGAGAGAGTTTTGATTTCTTGCTCTGCATTCAATAGAGTAGCTACTGATATTCCTTAATACCTAAACCTTATCTTGACATTTATTCTGTAAATGTGTTTTGATGTCATAAATTCCCAAAACCCGAGAATTCATCCCACTCAGACAGTTGTCTGGAAGATTAATCAGGTCCTGTCTTCTGCTCAGTCCATTTTGAAACTCTCTCAGTGCCTGCTCCACAGCATCAGTGGTGACAATGATGTAATTGCCATCAAGGGGGTTGAGTTCAATATTTATTCATTTATATTTATATATATATATATTTTACTATCATTTTCATTAAAGCAGCTTTAGTCTTCTTTTCCAATCCACAAGTCTCTCTCCCTTATTCCTTTTCTCTTCCCCTTTGGGAAGAGAGAGATGTTAATAGAGAGCATCGGTCATTCCTTTAGTAGATTGCCCAGCCTTGACAACAATATACCTGTACTAGATAGCTTTTTTTTTTCCCCAAAAAAGATATTTTTTGGCATTTATTCCCTAAAAAAAAAAATTTTCCCTGTATGAAATGAGTTGAAATGATACATGAGTGATCACACAGAGAGAGCTACAGAGATTTGAAGTAGCAAGTATATATTTGGCAACAAAGCAATTCAGGATAAAAAATATTTACTGTATCCTGTGTTGCTGTGAGTGGGGGACTTACAGAAGCAGATTCAGGGGATGAAAATATAATGGAGTTATTTGTATTTCTTTAGGTGGTACGATGAGAGGGATAATGTGCTTTACCTTGATGGCCTGGCAGTTGCTTTAGCAGATCTGATGAGTCATTTGTGTGATACCATGTTGAGTCACTATGTATTGTTGGCTGCTACTGCAATCACAGAAAGACTTACTGAAAAGAAGTAGATTATGTAAGAAAAGTAGCTAAATCCCCATTAGAATTCTTCCTGAGACAGAATAAATACAGCCTGCGTGCTCAGTATTAGGAAAAGTCAGGAGTAAGTGACAGCCTGAGTGTATAATGCAATTTTGGGGGTGCCTTAAGTCTCCTCTGTTGGGGATAAAACTTCTGTGGAGAGCTCAGCTGCTCTGTGTGCAGTGCAAGTTGGTCAGCACTGTCAGAGCACTGAAAGCTGCCTTCTTGTAAATCCACTCTCCTCTACATACAGAACAGCATACAAAAAAGAAAAAAAGGAAGAGAAGAGAAGAGAAGAGAAGAGAAGAGAAGAGAAGAGAAGAGAAGAGAAGAGAAGAGAAGAGAAGAGA
>JAOEGS010023453.1:0-30254 GCA_025447755.1 Corythornis vintsioides
TCAGTCTCCTCTTCTCCAGGCTACAGAGCCCCAGCTCTCTCAGCCTCTCCTCAGCAGGGAGATCTCCACTCCCTTCATCACATGGAGTGAGCACAGTGAGGATAGATAAGATCCATGGGCACAGGGCTCCCAGGATGCTGCTTCCACCCCCATCTCACCCTGGGCACGCACGGGGCCCCACGTGGGGTGGAACGTGCCCGTGTGGTGGGAAAGGAGCCAAGGTGTGAGCACCGTGCTCGGGAGCACAGCGCCTTGGCAGCGAGGAGAACGGGTCCTTCCAGGGGGTTTAGCCACACAGCACTTGGTGGCTTCGCCAGAGCTCCCTGGTCACCTCCCTCCCCTGCTGGTGGACGCTGCAGAGAGCTTGTCTCCGAGTACCTCCTCCTCTGATGGCCCTGCCCCTCTAGACTGTCTCTGCATCACTGGGATCTCCAGCAGCTTCCGTTGGTTTAAACATAAAACGTGTTACCCTGAGACAAAAAAAGGCTTTGCAGAAGCTGCTCACACCCATAAACTAGAGGAAAGAGGGTTTTCTGTGGCTTCTGTGGGGCTAATGGGGAACAATCTATCCTCTGGATCAGGGCTTTATAAATCTGTTTTGGACAAAAACCTGAATTACTATTTGCATTTTTTTTTTTTCAGCAAAAGAAAGGAAGAAAATGAAGTGAAAAAACCCCCACGATTTTGGTTCGGTGCCTGTGCAATCTGTCAACAAGGACAAATTCCCCACGCTTAATCCAATTACACAAAAATTCTCTCTGCACAATTATTTGGGGATGAAATTGGCAAAAAAAAAAAAAAACCAAGTCCCAGGGGACTTTGTTCTCCCCTGTTTTGCATCAAGCCTTGAGCTACTCCTGCTGCACCGTGTCAGCTGGTGGGGACCCCGCGGTGGCTGCAGCTGATGGGAGGTTTCACCCACTTCTCACCCTCCCTGGCGTGAAAAGCCCCTGTTGGGAAGCCTGGTGGGTCCGAGGGGCTGCGAGGGGCTTCTGGCTGCCTGAGGCTTGGGGGACACAGTGGGACCTGCAGCTGGATCTGGCCAGAGCCCAGCTCTGGCTTCGCACCGTGGGCAATGAGCTGGACGCTGCTTTGCTCCGTGAGGATGCCTATCCCAGTCTGGCCAGTACAGGACCAGTGAGCTTTCATTTGCTCTCACCTGAATCTACCTGTTCCCCCAAAGGCTGTTCCCATCCCTGCAAAGCCAACTGCTCAGTCTGACACCTCGCTCTGCTCGGAGGAGTTTCCTGACGCGGGGCTCATGTTTCCTCTTCCCTGTCGCCTTCTCACACCTCCCGTCTGCAGCTCTCCCCCCATCTGCTTTCCCTCCTTCCCTTCTCCCTCTCGGGCAGGTGGAGGAAACAGAAAGGGCCTGTGGCCCGAGACACAATGTGCTGTGGCAGACGTGGAGCTGATCTCATTCCCGGGGTAAACTCGGGAAAGGCTCCAGGGCTTTCCTGGGGAGGTGTCTGGCCCGTGAGGAAGAGGAGGCATGGGGAATACATTAGGAGGGTCACCCCACGGGCTGCAAACAGGCCTCGTATTGTTACCAAATGTTTGCTGACCTAAAAATAGACTTTAAGAAATGCAGCAACTTTGCAAGAGGAATTTAGACAATCCAGGGAATCCAGAGGTAGCTCCTGGGACCCTGAGAAGCTCCCAGGGCAGCCCATGGAGCCCCGGGAGCTGGGGGTGTGAATCAGCCTAATGGAAAACTCTGAGGAACGGAAGTGTGGGACTGTTCGTGTCTCACCCACACCGGGGAAAGCAGAGGGGGCAAAATCCAGGAATAAATCCCGAGCTGGCTGGAGAACCTGACGTTTTGGGTAGGAACAGAGTGGCAGAGGCGGGTGCTGGGATGAGCTCCGTGCTGGCGAGGGCTGTGCAGCACTGGGCTCTGCTGGACCCCTCTCTTTCCCCTGAGCAAGCCCCCTGGCCCTGTGGTGAGCACAGCAACCCCCCAGACCCCCTTTCCAGAGCCTCCGGGCACAGCCCCTGCTGCCTGTCACAGCCCCAAGCCCAGCCGGCGGGTCAGGGCCCTCCTCCCGGTGCTCCACCCAGCACGGCTGCCTGGGGAGAGCCTCTGATGCTGAACGACTCCAGACGGGAGCACGGTGCTGTACACGAGCACCCAGGGGCTGGGTTTCTTCTGGAGAAGGGGTTTCCTAACCCGCCCGTGCTGGGGCTGCTGAGGAGGCCTGTGGTCTGTGCTCCCAGCTCTCCCCTTGCCTTTGCTCTGATGTTTCCCTGCCTTATGGCTCACATCAGCAATGCTGTATCTTTATTTTCTTCCCCCTACTGATGCTGCGACTGACGTTGGACCACGGCAGGTCCTGGGGACCCTGGTGCAGGGGAGACTCCGGAGAGCAGAGGGGGAAAGGCAGACACCTCGACAGCAGCACCGAGGAAAGAGGGATCCCAGGGTGGAGGGTGTGGGCTCATCTGCATCAACAAAAACACCTTCCCCTGGTGCAGAAGGCTGCCACTAAACACTGGGCTCTGGGAGACACCTTTGGTGGTGTCCTGAAGTTACTGCTGCTCAAAGGACAGGGTGAGAGGACGTGGAGCTCCCAGCTGGGTCACTTGGGCATTTCCACCCAGAAACGTTGGTACTGAGTGGATGGATGGATGGATGGAGGGAAGGATGGATGGAGGGATGGAGGGATGGATGGAGGGAGGGATGGATGGAGGGATGGATGGAGGGATGGAGGGATGGATGGAGGGATGGAGGGATGGATGGATGGATGGATGGATGGATGGATGGATGGATGGATGGATGGATGGAGGGATGGAGGGATGGATGGAGGGATGGAGGGATGGATGGATGGATGCACGTTCATTAGGTGGGCTCATGGGTCAGGTAAAGCTGTAACCTCACCCGTGAGCTGCTCTAATGAGCACACATCACCCTGCCCACCCAGGACCAGCTCCAGACACAGCACCTGAACTGCCAATCCCCAGCAAATAGTTTGGCTTAGATCAGATCTGGGCTTCATCCCTTTATTGGGATGAGGAGGCTGCGGTGAGCCTGGTGGTGGCCAGGGCTCTTCTGCTGATCTGGGGATTGAAACCTGGGGAGCAGCTTCAAGGTGGGGTGTGGAGGGAGAGGCAGCCATGGAGAGCTCCCATCGTCCCAGCCCCAGGGATCTGTGTACAGATGAGATTATTTTCAGTGGAAAATGCCAAGCATCTAAATTTAGCATTTTATTGTGGGGGGGATGCACAGAAATGAAAAAAAAAAAAACCCAAAGCAAACGACGAACCAACTCTCCCTCATTAAAGCTGAGTGTCTGTGGACTGAACTGAAAGCAGAACAAATGGGAATGGAAATCTCCCCCTGCACAGGAGCAGGGCCTGGCTGGTGCTTATTTTAACCCGTAGCTGTGCTGGCAGCTCTGCCAGCTCCGAGCACTGGGGAGGGGGCACCAGCAGCCAGGGCTTGGGGTGTGGGGGCTGTTCCACTGCCTGCAGGGACCCGACCCTGGGAACAGGCAGTTCCTGGGGGCTGGCAGGATGGTTCTGATGCTGCCCCTGTCTGGGGGTGGGTGGTGGTGAGCAAGATTCCAGCCCACACACGGAACTGTGCACAGCTGCCCGTTCCCACCCCAGACAGCCCCGAGCGTGAGCACGCTGCACACCTATCCCCCGTCACACCCTAGTGCAAAAGCAAAGCTCACTGCCCCTGAACCCCACCAGCCAGAAAGTCAAACCAGACCCTCTGCCCTCCCCCCCTGCCCCCAGGAAAATCCACAGAAGTGGCTGAAATGAATGAAGAGCCGAGTGAATGTGCAACAATTTGGAGAAGAATTACTCGCAGAGACTAAAATATCACTGGCACCCTGGTGGCTTTAATGCATTCTGCCTCTTGGCCCTGAATAAATAACAATGGAAAAACAACCCCAGAGAAATATCAACCAGACAAAGTACATCAGCAGAGCAGAGCGGGAGCTGAGGAATGTATTTAAGCAGAGAAAACACTGAGCAATACAAAAGCCAGGCTGGCTGCTGGGAGGGCACCCGATGGGTAGGTTAGGCAGGTTAGCAGCTCTACATTTCTCCACTTCTTTCTTTCCCCCTTGTTCTTTCCTAGCACCCCATGGCCAGCAGCACCAGGGCTCCTGCTCCCCCTGCCTTCGGTGCATGCAGCAGCTAAGGGCTGTTCTAGAGGCGTGGGCCACAACTTCTTAGAGTGTGGAAACCAGAGCTGGTGACACTGCACCCCTCTGCAGCCCGAGAGGGGCAAAGCCCAGGGTGCTTGTTGTGATTTCTGTCTGTATTTTGAGACCCTTCTCCCTAACGGAGAACGGTTGGACTGAACTAAGACGTTTCATTTCAATATTGTCTCCCAGAGAAAGCCTCTGAATTTTCAACATGATGTTATTTCTACTTCAAAATAAACTTGTGCAGGGGAGGTTTCGAGGAAAGGCTGGAAACTCTTCCCCTTCTGCTGCAAGCACTGCAGCTGTGGGGGGTGCCAGGCAGCAGGGCTGGCCCCGGGCAGGACTTCCAGAGCCAGCACCTCGGTGGTTTGCCATCGTCCCTCCTTCCTGGCGAGCTCCTGCTCCCAGCCTGGGGAGGCTCTGAGAGGTGCCACCTCCCCCTCAGAGGCTCAAGGAGCATCCCTGGCCGGCAGTGCCGGGAAGCAGCAGCAGGGGAATGGCCACCACTTAACCCTGGAAGGTGCTCTGCAAAGCATATTGATCCCGTGATGGTGCACGAGGGCTGCAGTGAGCTCCAAGCTCCATAAAGGGATGTTCTGGCAAGCAGCTCCCCGGGACCTCGCTGTGCAGGTGTTTTCTTACCCCTCAGCCTCCAGCCTGGGGAGCACCAAGCTCCTTCAAGACCCACGGGGACATGGTTCTGGGTGTGCTCCACCTGCCCCACCGATGAAGCATCCCCATTACCAGGGAAAGTGGAAATGCAAATGACCCATCCCCTGGGGGTCCGGGTGCTCCCCAGCTCTGTGCGTGTGGTGGCCTCCTTGTCTTGAGAGGGACACAACGAGGAACTCGTGTCCTGCCTGGATGGTCCTTATTGTCCCCCAAACACAGCTGAAGAGCCCGAGATCTTTCCCAGTGCTGATCAAGTGCAGCCTTTGACCACAGCAGGGAGGGGGCTGCTCCTTCTCCTTCCCAGCAGCATTGGGGTCCCCAGAGGATCCCACCCATGACCAGATCCCTTCCCAGACCTCGGAGGCTTCTCTAGGTGGGTTTGTGGAGGTGGGGCTGAGACGGGGCGAGATCTGCTCGCAGACAGAGGAGAGGCAGCTCTGGGTTTTCAGCTGAGCAGTGTTGCAGAAACTGAGGTTTCACGGGACGGTGACAACCGTAGAGCAGGGAAATAGATCTGGGAAACCCGCTGAGCCGCAGCTGGGCTTCCTGACCTGAAGAATTATCAGGTGCTCTTAATGATTTCTATCTCTTCTGTGGCACTAATTTTCTCCTCCTAATAAAAAGGTAAGAGTGGCCGGGTCTGTCTTGGTAATGATCTCCTGGTGGGCAATGCCAGTGGCAGGGGATGCCAGCGACAAAGGTAATGAGCCCCAGGGGCTGCCCCTGACAGGCACTGCCCTGTGCTGAGACTGAGCTGAGGTGCCTCAGAGTGCAGAGCTTTAGATAATCATTCTCATTTTCTGTGGGATGTGGCTGCTTCTTAGGATTCCCAGCGTTAGACAAGGGGCTCTTTAATCCACCTCAGCAATTCCTTGGGATGGACAAACTCTTCCTGCCTGATTTCAAGCCCACTTGAACTTTCTGGATGTGGGAGTTTGTCTAAAGTATCAGATGTTACAAAGGAGAGACTGAGGAAAACATCTAAACCAGCTACAATAATTCAGTACATGTCACACCACAGCCTCTGCTAGCTGAGCTCCAGCAGAGATCCAGCCCCCTCCCCATCACCTAAAAACCCCACTGTGGAGGAACAGCTGAAGTTGTGGGGAAGGCCCTTGCTCCAGAACATCAGTGATCCGGGAGGACTTCTAAAGACATTTCAAGATAGTCACAAGTCCTTTTGGTCCCTTCTGATCCCCCTACCAATAGAATAGTTTGTGTTAACTGGAGTTACATACCCCCCTTTAAAAGAAGCTGGAAATTTTCTTAATGGACCAGAAAGCCACTGGTGGAAGCACTGGCAGAACAGCCCCAGAGAGGCTAGAACAAGCCTGGAAAGAGTGTTTGGGGGCTGCTGGTGTGACTGCAGAACGTGAAGAGGAGCACAACTGAGGAGGGTGGAAAAGCTTGGGGAAGAGTTTTTGGTCTTGATCTCTGCTGTGGAAGACAATGAGGGGAAACGTTTCCATTTCAAAGGCATTGTGCATAGGAAATCAGAAAGTGACCTTAGCAGAGAGGGAATTCCCCAGGGAGGAAACCGGGGAGCAACTGGAGAAAGTGCAGTAAATCACCAGGGCTGGATGGTATTTATCCAGCAGCTCAGAAAGAAAGAAAGTGTGAACCACTGGGAAGGCAGTGACACGGACACACGATCCAGTCTGGGGGTGAGGGGAAAGGAATCACCATTACCCCTCTGGAACAGAAGTCAAGGATGACACACAAACAAGAGTAACGTGAGAGTCAGGCGCAGATGTTTCCAAGATTCTCCAAAAAAAAAGAGGAAAAACTAAAGCCTGGTTTGGGCAGAGCTTTCTGCCACTCCTCAGCTGTAGATCAGCTGGTGCTGTTTTCCTGACACACGTTGGTGCCCTGCAGGCACTACCCACAGGCAGCTCCCCTGCCCCCACCCAGGACACAGGGACCATCCCGAAGGTCAGGCTGTGCATCCAAGCAGCTGCCAGGAGGAGTTCTCCTGACGTTAGGCACAGGCTAAGCAGGAGGTGCTCAGAGCCAGGCCAGCAGCATCCAGTCCTGCTCCACATCCCCAGGAACCCAGCCCAGCAGGTATCAGGCTGTGTGAGGCCAGATCCATCACCAACAGCCCTGAGAATGGCGGAACCAGACCCTCACTGCTCTAATTCCAGCGTGGTGAGTCATCATCAGCAGTGACCAGGTGACAGACTCCATCCCTCCTACCCCGGGAGGTGCCTGGGATGAAGGAAGAGCATCCTGGAGAGAGGGTCCCTCATCCCTACACTGGGAGCTATAAAATTATTCACAGCTGGGGGATCTGAGCTCATGCAGAGCTTCCTTCTCCCACCTCTCCTGGTTCCCATCCAAAGGGATAAAGCTGCCTTGTTGCAGGAGGGCGAGCACCTCCAGCCAGGGCCGTGCTGGGAGCTGACAGGCCCGGCGGGCAGCTGGCATGGGCAGCTGGCATGGGCAGCTGGCATGGGCAGCCAGAGTGGGCAGCCAGAGGGGACACACAGGCAGCTCTGCTCCTGTCCCCCTGACAACAGCGAGCCTGGGCTCTCCCTGCAAAGGTTAAGCAGGAGTCACTTCCCCTCCTTTATCACCTTTTCATTGTCTTTTCTTAATAAGGCTGTCTCACAGAGGGGGAGATAATGCAGCTCTGTGCCCAGGGACCCTCCCGGCAGCACGAGGACGCGATGAGAACGAGAAACCCCAGAAGTGCTGCAGACAGAAACACGAAATCCACGGCAATGTTCCTGTCATTATCTCAGCAAGGGAGGCAGCCACTGCACCGGAGGGATGCGGTGAGCACCTCCAGAGGAGCTGGGATGCATGGGAGGGATGTGGTGAGGAGCTGGGATGCATGGGAGGGATGTGGCCCAGTGGCAGTGAGTGTGTGAAGACTGGGAGATGATGGCCAGAGGTGGGCCCATGTCTCCGTGCTCCTCTTTCAGGATGCCTCACATTCCATGGCAAAGGAAAAGAAACCATTTTTTTTTCCAGGCATAAAGTGACCTTTTTGTTTGGGTCACTTCATTTAGTTTGGCTCTTTCTTTCTGTTTGGGCCATTTCTTTTTGTTTGTTCATTTCTGTTTGTTTGGTTATTTCTTTCTTGTTTGGGTCATTTCACTTTGTTGGGTTATTTCTTTCTGTTTGAGTCATTTCTCGTAGTTTGGTTATTTCTGTTTGGTCTGTTGGTTTTTGTTGGGGTCTTTCTGCTTGGGTAGGTTATTTTGTGCTTCCCATTTGGTTGCTTCTCTTTGTTTGTTTCTTCCTTTCTAGTTGATCGGTTTCTTTTTTTGTTTGTTTGCTTTCCTGGCAACAGCCACGGTGGGGAGGGAACTTCTGTGGCTCAACAGGTGTCCTGGGAACACAAACCCAAACGCTGCAGCTCCACAAGTGGAAGGGGAGAAATGCAAGAGATGTGAGAACAGCCCTCCGTATGTTTTCCAGATGCTGCGACTGCCTGAGGTTGACTTCAGTGGCACTGAGGGATGAGACCCCAGCGGGGTGTGAGGAGCAGCTCGTGCTTTACCTTCGGCTGGCAGTGCCAGGGAGGTGATGCTCCTCTCCCTCTGCCCCCAGCAGAGGCAGCCCCGAGGTCAGGGCAGCCCCGGCGGAGCTGGGAGCGCTTTAGTCCTTCCCAGGAGAGGCCACCACACTGAAGGGTAAACTCCATCCCAGCAGCTCGTTCAGGCTTCGGCTTGGCTGCCAAAAGAGCCCGCGAGCAGGGCTGGGAACGGGGGAAGTGGTGGGACAGGGACAATTAGAGCCAACTGCGGTGCAGGGATTTTCAGTCGATCTCTTTTTTTTCCCCTCCCCCTTTTAATAGCGCTGTATTATAAATATCACAAAACCACATGTTATCAGACAGAATGAAACAATTATGCTCAGCTTCACAACTCCGGGGATATGGGCCTGGGCGGGGGCCTTGAGCTCTCTGATGTGGACACCTGCTCTGGAGAAATTTGATGGGTGAGCAGCAACTTGACCAGGATGTGGGCCCCGAGAAAGCCCCTAAGTCAGAGCAAATTTCACTCGTGACCAATTGGGTGCTACTGAAGGAACAACTCACCCCAGTTGCTGAGTCCTTTTAATCACAGGCAGCTAACGACCTTCTGGGCTGGGGGAGCCCAGAGCTGCTCCTGCAGATTGTTCTGATTTCTGGGGGGATGCAGGGAGCCCGGGGTGGGTACAATGGACATCCAGGCACTGGGGCTTCACTCCCACTCTGCAGAGCAGGGTCTGCTGGGAACAGCATCAGTGATTCTGCCCCATCGTCTTCGTGCAGCTGTGGGTCTGTGTTCATGGACTAGCAAAGCCCACACCCCACCCCACCTCCGTGCCTGGTCTCTCTTCCCTTCAGGACGACTCCTCGTGCAGGGCTCTCCTCGGCCCGTTATTTATCGGGTGCCCCTCTGCAGAGCGCGCTGCTGGGAGCTGAGTGAGTTATTGTTCTGGGTGACATCATGGAGTGGACTTCATAAGGGGGCTCAGCGGACGGTCTCTGAAGACAGCTGCGAAAAAGGCAGCCCTGGAGGAGATGATGGAGTGGGTGAGACATAAATTTCTTAGGACAGGCAGTGAAAAAAAACGTTTACAGCCCTTCTTTCCTGAGTCTGGTTTCAATCAGGGTCCCAGCCGTTTCATCGATGCTCCACACTAAGCACTCGCTCAGACACACGCTTTATGTGCTCAACCTGCCCGAATTATTTGATTTTATTCCCTCTTTCACTGGCTTCAAAATGCACGGGCACGGGGTAGCTGCAGATCCAGGGGCAGCTGGCTCCCAGGGAAGGCAGCCACAGCCGAAGCCTGTCCTCCTGGAGACGAATCTGGCTCGCAGACGGGAACCAGCTAGGAGTAATATTGATAAGGGTAATGAAGGAATGGGTTTATAAACCCATCACATTGCAGTCTCAGCCTATAACAAACGTGGTATTAACTCTGACATTCATCACGGCAGCTTGCCATTTCTCCCGGGCTTAATGGAGAACCTGCCTGCTTAGCGGCGCTCGCGGCCGAGGTCTGGGGATGGATGGGCTACTGATTAGAACAGCCCCGAGCACTTGGCTACCCCCAAAGGGCATCTGAAGTTCATACTTGGGCTCCTGGTTGTTTTTATTTTCATCTCATGCCTTGGGGCGACTGTTGTCCGGGTTGGCTGGGCCCAGCCTCTGGCGGGCAGCAGGGTGGGCTGCTCCCAGCTCAGCCCTCGACGTCCAGCCCAAGTGCTGCTGGAGGTCGTTGGACAGCCTGGTGTGGAGTCACCTTCCTCCTCTGGAGAAAGCCTGCTTGGTGTGAACCCCAGTCTCCTCTGCTGCAGCTTCAGCCCAGGACTCATCTTCCTCCATCAGGGGTATGGAGAACAGGCTCCTTCTGCATTCCCACTGCCCAGTTCTACAGCTCTGAAGCCTCTCTGGATCCTGCCTCTCCCCAGCCTGGGCTGCTGCTGAGTGAACAAGCCAGTTGCTTCAGCTTTGCAGCGGGGCTGGAGTTTCCCAGCGAGGGACTGCAAGTCCTGCAGGTCAGGTAAACTGCAGCACCCAGCACCTTCCCTCTGATCAGCAAGCCTCAGGTTCCCCAGGTGCCTGGGCCAGTCAAACGAGCTGTGCCCGCTTTTTGTGGGAGGGGACACGATTTTCACCCCAGCCCTCACTGTGAGCCCAGGGATGCTCCAGTAACACCAGCAGAGGCTTACTGGGGGTGAAGGGAAGCACTGACCAGGACACTGAAGCATCCTCTGCCGAGCAGGACTCCCCCGCACTCTGCAGCACCTCTTAGGGTGCTGAGCTTCTCAAAGCTTCTGCTGCACCTACCCTGGCTCCTAGCAGGGTACGAGGGGAGGCAGCACCTTCCCCGGTGCCAGCTCGGGGCTCTCCCAGGCTGTGCTGTCTCCACGAGCCTGTTGGTATCTCTGTGCATCTCAAGAGCTCTCCATCTTAATCGGAGGAATAGACTTTCCTTCAGTACAGTGAGTTAATCTCTATCTGCCTCCCCCTCTAACGGGCCGGTATTTATCAGCCTCCTGCATTTTGCATGTATGTGCGAGGCATTTAATAAAACCCAGACCGAGGAGATGAAAGATTTATCTGTTTGCCCTCAGAGATGTCCCCTGCGAGGGCAACCTGCGACTCGGCAGCGGAAACCTGGATTGTTTTTTATGGCAGCTGCGTGAAGAGATACAGAGCCTTTGAAGTCCTCCCGGCCTCCCTTCCTCCCCTGTGCCACCAGCTCGGAGCTGAGGGGCTCCCCCCTTCCCCCCAGCACCGCGGGGTCACGTCCCAGCCCGGGGAGATGGCTCTTGGAGTCCTTCTGCCTGGCAGAGACCTTCAGGTCACTGAGTCCAACCATCCTCCAGCACTGCCAGGGCACCCCCGTGTCCCTCAGCTCCACAGCTCCACGGGGGGCTTGGAAACCCCTCCGGGGGTCACGGGGACTCCACCACTGCCCTGGGCAGCCTGGGACAGCCCTGGAGGGGAAGACATTGTTCCTCGGCTCCAAACAAAACCTCCCCTGGGGAAACTTGAGGTTTGTTCCTCTTGTCCTTTCACTTCTTCTTCAGGACAGAGCCTGACCCCCCCTGGCTCCAATCTCCTGTCAGGAGCTGTCAGAGCCAGAAGGTCTCTCCTGAGTCTCCTTCTCTCCAGGCTCAACCAGCCCAGGTCCCCCAGCTGCTCCTCCCCACACTCCACTCCAGACCCTTCCCCAGCTCCATTGCCCTTCTTGGGCCAGCCCCAGCCCCTCAGTGTCCCCACGATGGCACAGCTGGTGTGCACGGCCGCCGGGTCACCTCCCTCCCACCTCAGCAAAGCATCTCAGGCCACAGATGCTCTGCAGCAGGACGAGCTGCCCCAGCCCTGCTGGCAGCAGTGCCAAGCTGCTGGCAGCCAGCTGAGCAGCCGGGCGCAGGGAGGGGAGATACAGCAGCACTGACATTTTCCCCGAAGTCCCCCAGGTACCCATCAGCAGAAGGGCAGGCAGGTGCCAGCCCAAATAAACACGAGGCGAGGCGTCCCCAGGGAGCCGTCGGGGCTCTGCCAGCCGTGGCTGGGCCCCCAGCACGTGGGCAGGAGGAGGGGCTCCCTCGGCTGCTAATGAACTATTTTAATTTCTCCCATAAACAGCTAATAAAGCTCGTGGCTCTCCCCATCTCTCCCCTCCTCGCTAATGCACCACCCAGTGCTGGCTCTGAACGGCGCCCAAGGATGCTCACCAAGACGGGGGGGAGCTGATGGAAATGTCAGCACTGCTTGATGAAGCCAAATTCTTCCTCCCAGCAGCTGCAGCAGCAGCTGCCCCGGCGGGCTCTGGAGAGGGCACAGCCCGGGTGGCCGGGGCTGGCACAGCCTGCCCTGGGAAGATCCCCCCTGGACCCTCCACGCCGGGCAGCAGTTTCGCTCGTGGCTTTTGCTAGAGAGAGTCTCAGGACGGGCGTCACTTGTTCCTTTGGAGACTTCAGGGACCTTCCACAGCCCTGCTGGGCTGTTTTCTCCTGGCGTGCCCATCACCCCGGGCAGCTGGGGCACAGTCCCTTGGTGCCACTCAGACACCTTTTCAACTTCCAGCCAGCGATGAGCTTTTCTTTGAAGGACTCGGGGAAATTATTTGTCCTTGTGGATTATGATTATCTTTAAAGTTACTGAAGGCTAATTAGCATCATGTCAAGAGGCTGATGAGAATCTCACGATACCACACTCACTAGTGGTGGAGAGGAAGAACACAGAGCTAATTACCCAGGAATAACCAAGGGTAGAAGCTGGTACTTCTTGCTGTGCAGGAGGTTTGTGAAGCACCAAAGCAAAGCAGCTCTGGTGTCAGTGCCACCTGCAGCCCAGGGAGGTGTTGTGGGGCTGTGCTTGTGGTGCCAGTGCTCGCTGGCGGTGGGAGGGCACAGTGGGGGTGTGCTGGTGGCACTGGTGGCACTGCCATGGGGCTGCTGCTGTGCCCTCCGGCCTCGCTGCCCTCCGCTCACACACGGCATCCTGCAGCATGCCACTGAGACCATCCCGACTGCCCGACAGGGGGAGGATGAAAACTGGTTTTCCTCTGTGCTGCAGCCCCCCCACCCCGGAATCTTTTCACCTGGTGGCTTCTTTTCCAGTGCAAAACTGGGAGCTTGGGAAGTGATGCCGGTTGCCTGCGGCTGAACACCCCTCCCTGTGACCGTCCTGCTGGGTGTCTCTAGCATCCATCAGACATCACAGTCTGGCCCTCATCGTTCCACAGACAGATCTGTCAATCAGACAGAGATTTCTCCAGATCCCCCTGCAGAAAATCCAAGGCATTCACGGGCCCTGAGCTACCTGAACAGCCAAACTCCTGCTCCAAACAAGTGTGTAACCGCTCCTTAAAATCCAGGAGGCCCCATCAAGCCTAATGCAAGTTAATTTAAAGATGTCAGAAAACTGGATCAGACCTGTGGCAGTTTTAAGTGGCCTTAGATTATATAAAGTAAGCAACTGCCACTCAGCAGAGTTATTTCCCAGCACAGAGCTGGGGAGTACTTGCTTTGTAATATTCAAGACGGAAACGATAAAGCCGAGAGGAGAGTGGGATCATTTTCTGCCAGCGTTAGCTCAGAGCTTTTAACCGGTTCCTCCAGCTGCTCTGGAGCATCTCCACCGCCTTCCCGGGAGCTCTGGAGCTGCCCTCTCTGCCACGGAGATGCAGAGATGCTGCGGTCACCTAGAGATGTTCTGTGGGAGACACGTGCACCTGCTGGACCAGGGTCCCCAGCCTTTCGGGTGTGTCCCACCCACCCTGCCTGGGACCGAAGGGACCATCCCAGGGGACAGAAGGGACCATCCCAGGGGACAGAAGGGACCATCCCAGGTCCCTCGTCCCAGCCCGGGCTGGTGCAGAGCCCGCGGACACCCCGGGAAGGGGAATTTGTCAGGGGAATTTGTCAAGCAGGGGGTGATAATCACTCATTTAGCCCGCAATGACATGGCACTTACGATGTAATAACCTGGGTATTGCCTGGAAATTGCCGTGTAATCCAGAGCTGGGAGCCCCGCGTTGTCAGGGGTGGAAATTTGTGCCCCCTCCTGAAAGCCTCTCTGAGATGGCAACAAAGCGGCGAAGGCTGGGGTTGCCAACAGGAGAATCTCCAGAGGGATGTCATGGGTAATTAGGCAGCCACGGTGGTTTGGGATAACATCTTTACCGTAACTCCATTAGCTAACAATTGATTGCTTTCCTTGCTCTGACTTGCCTCCAGCCTCCCTCCCTCACACAGCTCCGGGATCCCAGCAGCTCTGCACTGACAAGCGGATCAACGGCAGGATAACTGCCCCAGGAGCCTGAGCATCCTCCTCCTCCTCCTCCTCCTCCTCCCCTGCAGAGGCTCACAGGCCCACAGTGCCCTGAAATGCACGACCATCCCTGGAGGAGGGGGCTCGGCTGGTGGAGCCTGGTCCTGTCCCCCAGTCTGAAGCCAGCCCTCCAGCAGACGCTGGTGGAGAGCTGGGCACGGGGTTCGACTGATGCAACACGTGGGGTCAACATCGAGGCTCAATATCCAGGTTCAAAGGCCTCCAGAAAAGTCACGTATAGCTTACGGAGAGCCCAGCCCAAAGCCGAGCCCTGCCACCCCCAAACACACCCCGACTCTCCCCTGGCACCGTAAATCTCGGCTCTGCAGCCCTGGCCGCGCTGAGAACGTGTTATCTTTAGGTGGAAAAAAGTCTGAGGTCAGAGTTAATGTTTTGCATTTGTCATCGGGAGGAAGGCATGGCCCACGCTGCCCTCCTGCACTCTCACTCATCCCCTGCCCCTCATCATCCTCCTGACCCGCTGCTAACCCCCTCCCACGGGCGCCTCCCTCGGGCGGCTCGGCCTCCTCCCGGGGACGCTGTGGCCGGGGGCTGGGCAGCAGCTCTGAGGTGCCCACCCTGCCCGTGCCTGGCAGCTCAGACCCTGCTCCTCTTCCTCACCTCTGCTCGCAGCACAGAGGCTCTGCCCCGTGTGGGGTGTGATGGATGGAGGGAGCAGCTCTTGGGGAGCTGTTTGCTGTATAAACTCTCAGAACAGAGGGATGAAGGCGTGGGGGAGGTTTGCAGCTCCTGGCCAGTGAGATTCTTTGGTGGGAGAAACCTAAACAAACACCGTAGCCTCGGGGGGAATCCTGCAAAGTTCTAGTTTTGTTTCCTCTAACAAATGTGACCTAGAAAGCTACCAGAGAGCATTCCTCCTGCAGAGCCTGGAGATGGGACTCAGGCTTTGAGGTGAGACTGCAGAGAACTTATCCCTCCTGCAGCACAAACCCGAAGTGCTCCGCACCACAAACTCACCTCTGGGTTGTTTTCCACCAGGAAAACTGACCTGGAATCGTTGGGGGCTGTTGGATTCCATAGGATGACACCTGTAAAAGTGCCGGGGTTAGGTGAGGAGGGGGCGAGCTGGCTGGGAAAGGGGAGAGCCTCCAGTGTCCATGCTGCACCCAGACACTGCCTCGCTCGTCGTGGAAGGGCTGACCCAAGCCCCACTGCTTCTCAGCCTCTTCACATGTCTCTCATCTGGGGTTTAATGGTTATTTTTGGTTTTCAGGGGGAAAAAAAAGCATTGCTGACCTGCTCAAATATCTCTGAAAGTACCACTTCTGGAGAAAAAAAAAAAGCTTTAGTGAGTAGCAGCTGTGCCAAAGTGGAGGAGTAAGCAAAAGGATGCTTTTGACCTCAAAACTGTTTGCTGTGTAAGACTGGAATGACACCTCAAAGTGGGTTTGAGCTCTGCAGACCACCCTGGGCACCCACCAGCTGCCTGCCCCAGCTGGCCGTGTGGAAACCACACAGGACAAGCCCTCCCCAAGTGCCCAAGAGGTTAGCGTGGGGAATTGGTCCCTTCCCTGGGGCTGGAAGCAGGAATCCCAGCATCTCCACTCAGCCCAGTGGCTTTTCAGCCAGAACAGAGCCTGCACCCCCCTGAATTCTCTCACAGGGAGCTCTGCAAGCAGGAATTGTGTTTTGTCAAGTGGTCTTAGGAAAGCAATCCACACTTATTAGCCATCTGGATTAGAGAGATGATGTTCCTGATTCCAACTGCCAGCCTAGCCCGGGCTGTCACAGAACAGAGAGACTCTGCTCATCCTCCCTCCACGCACCAAGCAGCACTTTTCCCCTGCACACTCTACTGGCTCCACTGCATGTCCCTCAGACAAGGCACTGCTGCACTCAGGCAGTCCCAGCACTGCATCTGGGGCTCTCCAGTGCTCCCCCCGTGTCCTTTGGGCAGATGAGGAAACTGAGGCGTGCTCTGTCACCATCAATTTTACAGAATCACCCCAAGCTAATTGTAAAAGCTCATTAGAGAGAGGGAGAGGGGTCCTGCCTGTCATACATCATCCCCCTGTCCTCCCCCCACCCTGTCCTCAGCCCTAGCCCATAGACAGGAATCTTCCTCTTTACTTTGTATTAATCCACTTCATTTTTCACCCTGTCAGCCCGTCCAGCAGGAAGGTGGAGGCTGTGCGTGGAGACACACATGGAGGTAGGAACCTTCCAAAGCAAGGACACCCATGAGCTCTTGGGATCACTGGGAGGGAGGAGAGGAGCCTTCCACCTTCCTCACACCTGGGATGAGAGAGGTCCCCCCACTGCAGCTCAGGGCTCTGCCCCTGCCTCCAGCTGCACTGGGAGGGGATGTTGTTTTTCCCCGACACCCCTCTCAGTTGCCCACTCGCCAGCACCCAGGGCTGGGTACAGCTGGGGGAGCAGCTGCAGGACAGCTCAGAGCTGGCAGCAGCCCTGCACCCGGAGCTGCCCTGTGCCAGGCCCACCCGGAGGGACCACCCATCTCTCCTGCTGGCTTTGGAGCTCAGCAGAGCTTTCCACATCCTTTCAACAGGGCTCCTCGTGCTGTTCAGTCCCGGGCAGCTGGTAGAAAAGAGCAGGGAAGGGAAATGTGGAAATGAATGAAGGCTTCCAAAGGTGCACACACAGAGTCACGGGACCATTTGGGATGGATCAGCCCTTTCTGCTCATCAAGTCCAGTTAACCCAGCACTGCCAGCTCACCCCCAAAACACGTTTAGGGACAACACCCTAAACCACATCCTGAGCCTCCTTTTCTCCAGGCTGAGTGCTCGAGGCCCACAAGCAAAGGCTCAGCCAATGGAGGCATCCCCACAAGTGAAGCTGTTCATTGGGAGCACCCTGTCATCCCTCCAAAGCAGTGTCTGGCAGATGGCTGCTTCAGGACTCCCTTCTTCAAACTCCCTTCCTTCCCAGGCTTTTCCCACTGCACCTTCCTTCCCAGGCTTTTCCCACTGCACCTTCTCTCCCAGGCTTTTCCCACTGCACCTTCCTTCCCAGGCTTTTCCCACTGCACCTTCTCTCCCAGGCTGGAGTGGGCGGAGGGAGACACCCGTGTGCTGGGGCCACGTCACCGTTTTCTCCCCCATCCCATTCCCACGGGCACAGCCCCAGGCTCCTGTGGAGCTGCCCCAGAGCTGCTGCTGTCCCTCCTTAGGGCCAGGGTCTGCCAGGGAAGCACCACCCGGAGCTGAGGGGGCTGCACAGCACGGGTGACCCTGCTCCCCACGTGCCCACTGCTGCCCGAGGCTGGCAGTCACCTGCAGAGACTTCTCTTCCCAGACCCTCAGGCTCTGAAAACTTAGGCTAGAAATCTCGTCCTGGCTTTCTTTGGGGAAGTGGAATGATTTCTCATTTATCTTCTGTTTGGAGGAAAATAAGGCAAGACTATTAGAGCTGGCTGCAACACAGGATTCCCATTCAGCCAAAAATATCACTGTTTCAGAGCCTTCTTTCATCCCATATTTGAGCAACAGCATTAGCAGCTCCAAATTTCCAATGAAATAAAAATTCCAAACTTCTACTATAAACACTGAAAAACCTTCTCTAAATATTTTTCTTCAATGAGGCTGAAGCATTTTGCTCAGCTTTATCACTTAATAAGCTCCAGCTTATTATAAGGCATCCAAATGATCTTGTTGCTCAATGGCAAGGCCAGAGTGTGACGATGGGGGACCTGGGGAGCTCCCACGGGGTGTCACAGGGGCTCCGAACGCTGCTGATGCCCCCAGAGCTGCCTGACTTCTGCTTGGCTTTAGCTCCTTGACTTCTGAGCCTCTACACAGAGGTTTTGTTTCCTCCGAGGAGATGGAAAAGCACCTTTGGCTGGTGGTGGTGGGTGGAGCTGGTGCTCTGCAGACCCCTCTGGTGAGGTGCACGTTGGTGGGTTCCCCGGCAGATCTGCAGACCCAGGAGCTCGACCCTGTCCTGCAACGAGGAGGGGAGAGAAGCATCCCCCTGAAAACCCTCTGGCTTCCTCTGGGAACAGCTTTTGCAAACGTCTGAGTGAGTCATATGGTGAGGAATGGGGCAGGCAGAGGGAGCAGATAATTGGGAATGTTTCCCATGAGGCAGATGCCTGAAATGTGTCAGCGCGGCGCAGACACCGGGCGTGCAGCAGAAATGGAATCAAGTTGGCCGTATTATCCTGAAAACAGTTTCATTTCCATTTCAATTGCAAGGTGAGGGAGGGAAGTCGGCACCTTTCTCATTTCAGCCAGCCTGGGCCTCATCTTGCCTGTGGAAGTTGAAGTTCATCCATCACCCGTGCCCCGAGGGCTGCGTGCCAGACCAATTATTCATACTTTGCACTGACTTACTCCGTGAGAGCCTGGCAGAATCCATGGGGGCTCGGAGCACAGAGCAGCAGGCTCTGGAACCAACCAAATGGAGCCACAGGAGCATTTCTCCAGGTGAGGCTGGTCTCTGCCCGGGGGTTTCCCTGGAGTCGGTGTGGCTGTTTGCAGGGCAGGCTCAGTGTTCCAGTGCTCTCACCAGTCCTCTGCAACTGAGGCTTCCTCTGGTTGAGGAGGAGGAGAGTGGGGTGTTGGCAGAGTCAAAGGTGGGCACGTGGAAAGGCTGGTCATGGCAGGAGAAGACAGACCAAACCACTCTAACTGAAATAATTTGATAAGGGGAAGAATCCCAGAACAAGAAAACTTCAGAAACCACAGAGCAGCAGGGTACCCTCCAGGGGATGCCCTCCCTGTGCCCACTGCCCTTTCAGACACCACGTCTGGGATGAAGCCTGAGGCAAGGGATGGCAGAAAGCTGCCCACACGTCTGCCAAGTGTCCTGCCAGGCTCCCTGCCCTGTGCAGAGCTGCTGTCGGCTGTGGGCACACGGCAGCTGCCCCTGGGCACAGCTCCCACCACACCAGTCAAAGGCTCTGCTTTCTGCTCCATCCCTTGGCCCTCTCGTGCCCTGAACCCTGGCACAGGGCAGTCACTGCCATGCAGCCCTCCAGGTGTAGAACCAACTCTGCAGAGCTGCTGGCCTGGGCAACAGGACAGTCCCAGCACCAAATGCCAGCAAGGCTGCAGTGGCCTCAGCAGCCCCTGCCTGCTGCACAGCGTGGGTGACTCTTGCCACTGCCTGTTTTCTCTCTAAGGGGACACCACCCAAAAAAGGACCCCTCACATTTATCCAAAGCTCTGTCACTTCCCCACAGTTGCCCAGAATGTTATTTATCAATGATGATCTGCAGCATCACAGCACAGAGCTGCATCACACACCGGGCTGCCACTGAGCCAGGGCTGCCTGGAGCAAGAGGTGCCCGGTCCCCCCAGCCCAGCCCCCCAGGACATCCCTGGGCACGGAGAAGGGACAAGGAGAGAGCGTTGCTGCCCCGGGCAGGCAGCAGCCAGGGATACCAGCACCTGCATTTCATACAGCCAGTGCAGCAGGGGAGCCCTGAAGGAGACCTTCAGGAGAGCTGGAGAAGCACTGATATCTCCAGGAACTTTCTGCACCGGAGGGAAGACGAAGAAACACAGGGTCATCTGAAAATGCAGGTAGCGAATGATAAGAGCTGGTGATCATGGGTTGGAAGAGGGGCAGAGCTGACCCTGCACTTCTGTCTGAGAGACTGATCGGGGGGGAGTTGGCTCTAGGAGGGGCTGAGATGAAGACAAACACCTTTGTGGATGGGAGTGAAAAGGTGGGTGCGGGAGGAGCAGGAAAGCTGTGGTTGGCTGCGGTCCCAGCGAGGGGCCAGAGGATTATCTCCTAACAGCCTCCTGGGTGGGTACGAGATGGATGTTAGCAGGCTGCCCTCCCTTTGTCACGGCCCGAGCAAAGGATGTGTCAAGCAGCAAGCCACGGAAGGGGAGCAGCCCGGGAGCCTCCGCTGTGGGTGGACAGGCAAGGTCAGAGCTGGAGCTGCGGAGAGAGCGGGATGCTGGGCCTGACCCAGCCTCTGACGCAGCCGCTGCCGACAACGAGGGCTGGAAAAAAGGCTGAGGTGGCACAAGCCTCCTGCAGACAGAGCCTTCCTGGGCTGCCAGGTCACTGGCGAGGAAAATCCAGTATCACAGGCAAAATTTCCATCTACTGAGAGCACGGGCAGGTCTTCACGGGCCGGGTGCTGAACGCCTGAGTTCCCCTCACTGTCCCCACAGGCTGGGGTCTCCAGCCTGGTTCTCCTGTGCTTCTGCAGCCAACCCTCACCCCACACCCTCCCCACCACGCCGTGCCCTGTGCTCCTCTCTCATGCCACCCTCCTGCCCCTTAAACCCTTTCCTCGTGCCTCCCACGGGGTCCCTCCTTCCCTGCTCCCTGAGAACAGAGCTGCAAGTCAGAGGCAGCACCTCCAGCGAGGAAAGCCTGGCCCAGCAGGAGCCTGGCCCCTCAAAGCTCCTGCAGGTTCCTTCTGCACATGAAGCACACTGAGAAGACAGAGTGAGAATCTGACTCCTCTGAAGTCAGAGTAAAATCCAATTTGACTTCAGCAGGGCAGCCTGGGCCAGGCTCTCCCCACCCTCAGCAACAACAATCTCTCCTTCTCTCCAGTCTCCAGCTCCCTCTTTCAGTTCAAACCATCCCCCCTTGTCCTGTCCCAACAGCCCCGGCTCAAAAGTCCCTCCCCATCTTTCTGACAGGCCCTTGAAGCCCTGAAAAGCCCCAGAAGGTCTCCCCAGAGCCTCCTCTGCCCTGGTTGGAAGAGCCCCAGGCGGGTCCAGGAGGACGCAGGGTGGCACCAGGGGCAGCCAGGGAGCTGGTACCCTGGCATTGCCCCCTTCCCGAGCACCACCACGCCTTAATGCTCCGGAGCTCTGCTGCATTAGCATGCAAGGCTGAAGCACAGGGCAGAACTGCTGCTGCCTTGGACAGACACATGAAGGCGGGAGCTCCGCGGCTCTATTAATTGAAATGTTTTTATTTATTTCCACTTTCTTCTTGCTCAAAGCTGGATTTACAGAAAAAAAAAAAAAAGCAGCAAGTTTCAAAGCTGCTAAACCGTGGAGCATTCAAACCCCTCTTGATGTGTACATAGCTGGCAAGAGCAAACACACAGCCTTGTTATTGTCTCCTTTGTCTTCCCACCCTTCATTCTTTCTCCTCACCCATATTTGTTGTGTCTGATCTCCTGCTACAGGGCTGTCTCTTGCTCCATATTGCTGCACAGCAGAACACGGGGAAGCCTTTCAATCTTCCACAAGCCCCTGAATGTTGCCTTAGTAGAAATAATAAATAATAACTCGCAGAGTTTGTATTTAGCTGGGCTGAACATGTGTTTGCTTGTTTGTTTTTTTTGAAGCAAGGCTTATTTTCGTGCCCCGTGGAGGGAGATTTCATTGAAATCCCTCCCAGCCACCCCTCACCTCCCCAGCTCTCCCCTCTCCCTGCCTCTGTCCTGCTCCCTCTGGCTGCTCTGGGGCTCTTGCCAAACAGCTCCTTCCTCCCCCGACCTCTTCCTCAGCTCACTTCTCATCCACGACCACTCCTGGCCTTGGCCAAGGTGGGATTTTCTCCCTGCCAGCACGGGTCTGGCTCTCTGGGAGCTCCCACTGCTGCCCACTGCACAGCTCCTGGGGGGCTGGGGGGTGGCTGGAGGCTGCACAGAGGCAGCTGCTGCCCCACCAAAGCCAAAGCCTCCTCCAGGATGGGTGCTTTGCAGTGACTATCAATAAATAAAATATCGGACACATCTCCGGGCACTGGATGAACACCCCTGCCCCCCGTGTGGGCACTGCCAGGGCTCCCACAGCCAGCACAGGGGTCACGACACCCCTTTGCTCCCCTTCCCCGAGCTCCCCGAGCATCTTCTCCATCCCCAACCCCTCCCCGGGTGCCCTGGCCCTTGTGGGGGTCCCAGCAAGCCCCCCTGCACACGGTGGTGCCACTGTCGGGCACCAGTCCCGGCTGCTCCCCCTCACACCAGTGGGACCCTCTGGGGAGGGGTGGGTTTTCAATTAAACCAGTATGGCCCAGTTTGCCTTCCTGCCGTTACAATCTAGGGCTGCTTTTCGTGCTGTGCTTTTGCCACAGAAACTCTGGTCATTTTGGTTCACTCTGTAGCTATTTTAATATATTTATGCATTGCTTCTGACCACAGTGCTGCTGGCCAGGGGCATGGGAATATTATCCTGTATGGGAACAGTTTCTGACTGGCAAGTAGGTTGGTTTTTTTTTTCAGACTTCAAGCAATACTACTATTTACTCTGGATTGCCATAAAAAGCTAAAACTTCCAGCAAAATAAAAATTCCAATAAAGTTCTTTTGACGTGAACCCAAAGTTTGTTTTAATAATTGAAAATAATCCGGTCTAGCTACAGGCAAGAGCTTAATTTCAGTGGTATCAGAGCATGCTAATGAACACCAATAAACAAGTACACAAAATATATGGGAGAAAAAAACCCCAACCTCACTATTTTAACTATTTTTCTATCAGGAGGCCAGCTCCAGCCGGATTCAGTCTGACACCAAGGAGAGAAGCAAGGGGCAGCTCCAGGGTGCAGCAGGATCAGCTTCATGGCTGAGCACACAGACAGATCCAGAGAGGGTGGGTGAGGGTGAAGCCTGACCTCCAAAGGCAGGGCACCATGCCTTGCAGACACTGCAGCAAGCCAGATGTATTGAAATACTGGTGCTATTTTCAGGGATTGATTGATTGATTGATTGATTTCAGGCCAAAGTGGCAGCTTGTGTCTTGCTGAAGTTTTCACTTGGTTAATATTTTATCCAGGATACTTCTCCATTAGAGTTCAATCCCTGATCAGTTTTGGTACAGACCAAAGTCCATCCGTGTGCCTCCAGTGATGGGATCCATCCTTCCACGTCTCCTTTGGTGGCCCTGCTGTGTCCCCAGGACACTGCCACCCTGCAGAGCCAGGACTAGTGCTGTGTACAGGAGATTTAAACAGACACAGCCTCTGAGAACCCTGGATCTGGGTACATAGCAGCTTGTTGGATTTGAGCCTGACTCCTCCCAGCGTGGCCTGGGGATGGGGAGGGAATCCCTGCAGTGACACCGAGCACTCCCTCGCCCTGCTCACGCTACAGGCTGCTCCCTGCTACTCGATTTGCTGGAGAGGTGCTGGCTGCCCCATCCCTGGCACCATCCAAGGGCTCTGAGCACCCTGCTCTGGGTGCAGTGTCCCTGCTCCCTGCAGGGGGTTGGACCAGATCAGCTTGAAATGTCCCCTCCCCACCCAAACCACCCTGGGATTTGTGATCCTTCTGGCAGAGACTTTCCAGCTGGACATCATTTTTGATGTGCTCCCAAGCCCTGCTGCACAACAGGGCTGGGCAGCCCCCGGGCACCACAGACAGAGCAGCCCACCGAGGCCACGTTCAAGGAGGACAGAGGCCTCTCTAAGAAACACTTCTCACAGACAGGGCTCTGCCCGCAGAACTGGGAGGGAGTTGCTCCTCCAGGCTGTCATTATTGATGCCAGGCTGATCTTTCAGCTGGAAGCAGGAGGAGGGAAAGCAGGGCAGCAGTGTGGTGACGCTGCCCGGCAGCCCAGAGCTGGGAGGAGAACAGATGCTGGTTAGTGTCCACCCTCATGCCTTGTCACACAGGGACCACACGGGCTCGTGGCACACCATAGCTGGGGAGCCAGGGCACCCCGACTCAGCAGAACTGCCTGTCCTCTTGTCCAGAGGGGGACCTGTCTCCCCATCACCCTGCCCACGCGCTCGGCCCCGGCTCCCCCCGCCTGCCGAATGACAGACCACTGCTGCCGTGGTTTACAGCCAGGACAGAGGGAATGAGAAAGAGGGAGGGAGGGAAGTGAGGAGAAAACAAAGACAGCATTGTTATCTCTTCCAAAGAGCTGCAGACACTTACTGGAGGCAGAATGACTGGTTGGGGTTGTGGTTTGCCTTTACATATGTGTTTAACCTCGCCGACCAGGCAGCAGCCTGGAAAGAGAACACCACCCTCAAAGGCAGGGGCTGCCCCAGGCTCCCCAGCCTCAGCCTGATTTTACAATTTGGGGTGCTGGGCTTGGAGCCCAACCCCGATCCTGGGGTTCAGCGGGGGAAGGAGAATCCCACCCCCAGCCTGTCCAGCAGCAGCAGCACTCAGGCTTATCAGCCTCCTGTCTTATCAGCTCCTCGCAGATGCTACAAGGCGATCTGTCATCCAAACCCTGGCACGCTCCTCTCCAGCCAAGCAGCTGCGAGGGCCAGAAACTGGGAGAAAAAAACCCCAAAAGACAGAAAAAAAACATTAAAACCCCCCAAAAGTAGAACAATGCAACGGAAACCCACCACAAATTCTGCAGCACCTGGATGTGAGGAGGGGGAGAGAGCAGCGTGCTGCCCTGCCAGCCCCCGGGGTCTGCAGCCCCGTCCTCCCGCCGCACCACCGCTGGTGGTTTGCCTGATGCTGCCCATCAGGAGGCTCCACAGTCAGCCGTGCTGAGCTGGGCCAGACTGGAAGCCACTGGGCTGGGATGTGTTTCTATCTGCCCAGGCAGAAGCTGAGGGAACAGCCTGCTCCACGGCACAGCCCTTGTGGAGAAGAGCCCCGTGGATTTCAGCAGGAAGACAGCCACCCCGTTCCCAGCCATGGTTGTTTCATCTCCTGAGAAGCTCTCCCGTGCCGTGGAGCAGATGCTCAGTGCTTCCCAAGCAGCAGCTCTGGTTGCACAGATCAGCCTTCTGCTTCTTCTGGGGAAATCTGCCCCAAAATTGATTGATTTGAAATGTCTCTGAAAAAAAACCCCCAAACAATCCAGTTCATGCTCAGCCAAAGGCACCTCCCTCCTCTGCAGACAGCTCCACCCTTTGCCACCTCTCAGCAGCAGGAGGGCACAGGGGTGGGCAGAGCAGGTGAGGACACAGAGAGGGGATGAGGAGCATCCACCTGGGAGCAGGAGCATGGTCTGAGGAAGGGGCAGTTGAGGGGTGATAGCGCTGGGAGGAGGACCTGGGACTGGTGGGGGCTCTTGGAGCAGGAACCAGGCAGGCAGGAGACCCCCCCAAGAGAGCACCAGAGCTGGATGCTGGGGTGCAGGATTGGTACAGACCCCTGCAGAGCACGGGTGGGTGGATAATGCTCCTTTAACCTTTCTGGGTGTAATCAGGCCCACCAAAGTGACTGAGCATCGTGCCCACTTGGTTCCTCCCCCCCTCTGCCACACAACCCGTAGTAAGAGCTATATTTAGCTTTCTCATTGCTAACTACAGGGTGTCAGTGGCTTCTTTTTTCCCCTCCAGTGATTCAGCCGAGTGCAATTGTTCGTTCAAGTGGAAGCAGGAAAATGTAGAGCCAGCGTGGAGGATGCAGGGCCCGTCCCCTCCCGCAGCCCTGCCTGGCACAGGAGCCCGAGCCTGGCTCCTGTTCTGCCTCCCCTGGCCCCGCAGACCCCTGTGATGGGCACAGGCTTGGCTGCCACCCCCCCACACTGGCATGGCTAATCCCTCCGCTGCAGGCACGACGGTGGCAGGGGCAGCTGGAGATGCTGAGAACTGGGCAGTGCCAGGCTGTCCTCAGCCATGATCAGAAATCCCATCCTCACCGACTCCATTGCCACCAAAAGCGTTCTGTTTCCACCAAAAGCGTTCTGTTTCCACCAAAAGCGTTCTGTTTCCACAAAAGGTTTTCATTTCCACGCATCAGCGTTTTTTAACACATAACAAACCCCCAAACCAACCCAAGCCTGCTTTGTTGACAGCTCCCTTGGAAGGAGATCACCCCTCTCCAGCAACACCCGGGCACCCCGGGGCGAGCCGTGCCAACCAGGCAGTGCCTGCGCTGGTGCCCACCCTGCCCATGCCCCAGGTTTCAGGGAGCAGAGACCTAACGGAGCTCTCCTCATTGCCTTCCTCTCGTTAACAGCTGCTGGGGGGGTCCCAGCAAGCCCCTGCACTGCAGAAACTCGGGGTGGCTCTGCTGGAGGGAGAGCAACTTCAGCTTGAACAAGCAGCTTAGCGCCGTGCCCACTGGCCAGATGGGCTGCTGGCCCTTTGCTCTTTGCTCGCTGGAATCTGGATGCAGGGAGCAGAGAGGGGAGGGCAGAGGAGAGATTCCACATCTTCCACACACTGGGAAAATGAAAAGGGACAGAAATGCCTTCCCATCAGCATCCCCCCCCTGCCTTCCCTGCCCTGGCCGCAGCTCCAGCAGCCATGTGGAGCCGGCTGTGCGGACGCAGCCTCTGGGAAACCTGCAATTACACCCACAGGCGTCTCCGTGCAGCTCAGGCAGGTTTAATATTACAGGCAGGCACAGGAAATCTCGGGACCTTTTTTTTCCCTTCCCCTTCTTTTCTTCCTTAAATTATTTTTTAAACGCGCTCGCAGTAAAGTTAATGAATCACTCCCCAAAAATGAGGCTTTGATGAGGGGCTGCAATTGGGCACAGATTTCTTTTCCTTTCCCTGTGGTAGAAAAATGCCAATTAAATCAGAATCTTTTGTTCGGAACCTATTGCTGTATCAGGGTTTTATCCCCACTCCATTGGAAAAATAAAAAAGCAAACAACATTTTCCCCTTACTCAGAGCGGTGACAACCAACCCCCCACCCAAACCCCACCCCGCAGTCCTACCCACGGGCAGGCCACTGCTGCAGTTTGTTCTGCCCTGGTCCCATCAACCTTCTCCAGCTCCCACTGCTCATGCTGGGCTGACCCCTCCCTGCATCCCATGGCCTTCCACCTCCTCACATCCCAGGATGGGGTCCCACCACACGGACAGCCCCTCCTGGACCCGTAGCCCCAGTTTCCACGAGGGACATCACCCCAAATCTCTGTTATTTCACCCAGTTTTTGCCAGGCTAAGCAGGACACGTCCCAGGCTGCTGGTGGAAAAGCCCTCACTACCTCCCAGATCACAGTAACACCGTTGCCTTTGAAAATCTGAATGAGAATCACACCAGTTTTATTAAAAAGAAGGGAAAAAGCCCAAACCCAGCTAACAAGCTTCCCCTTTCTCCTCTCCCAGCTGCGTACCAGCAGCCAGCAGGTGTGTGTCAATCCGCCGGCCGCGGAGATTTACAACCTGTTCCAGGATTCCTCGGCCAGGCTTTGCTTGTGGAAGTGTTTTCTTCTCGCAAACAAAGGAGCTGGAGCCAGGGGGCCCCGGGGGACACAACAACCGGAGATGAAAAAACAAACGCATCCTTCCCTGATGCCATTAAAACGAGGAAAAAAGCCCAGCCCCACTGAAGGACCGGCCGGCCAAGGGGGTGACTTGGAGCTCTCTGCTGCTGCCTCTTCCTCCCTCCATCCCGGGCAGGAGCAGGAGAGGGGCAGGAGGGGTCTGGGGGGTCACGTCCCTGCCCTGACAGCACTTTCGGTGGCTGCGGGAGCCTGGCTGAGTCCCACTGCCCCTTGGCCTCCCTCGCTGCCAAGCGCCCCGACTCCCTGCCTTTCAGCAGTTTGGGGTAAAAATAGATCAAAGCTGCGGCCGAGGAACAGCCACGGGAAGTGGCTTGGGCTCCTCCACCCCAGCCCGGCACAGGCTGAAGGCCACAAGTCACTCCGGGGTTGTTTTCTCGGGGGGAGGATGATGGTCTCATTCCTCCCCGCCCACTCGTGGCCAGCCCCGAGCACCCCATCCACGCTGGGAGGTCCCTGCTCTTGCCCTCCTGGCTTTGCTGGCCTCCAGCTGGTTTGGAGAAGACACGGGCAATGTCTGAGATGCTTTATTAGCAGGACTCTTTGAATGAGAACAACTTGAACCATCCCTATGGATCTTTCCTCTGATACGGGTGTCTACCCTACGTCTGTGTGTGGCAGGAGGAGCTTCCCCTGGGCATGGGGTCCTTCCCCACCACGCTGGGATGCTGCTGTGCGAGATGCTGCAGAGAAAGCAGAGCTCTGGAGAGACTTGCAGATGAGTCCTGCACTTGACAGGACCACAAAGGGCAGCATCTGGCCCTCAGAGATGCTCCACCAGAGTGTAGCAGGACTCTGCACCTCTCTGACAGGGGGCTAGAGCAAAGTGGGGGTCAGTCTCTTCTCCCAGGTGACAGGACAAGAGGATCCAGCCTCAAGTTGTGCCAGGGGAGGCTGAGGTTGGAGCTGAGGAACAATTTCTCCCCCTCCAGGGCTGTCTCAGGTTGCCCAGGGCAGGGATGGAGTCCCCATGACCCTTGGAGAAGTTTCCAAGCCCCCTGTGGAGCTGTGGTGCTGAGGGACACGGGGCAGTGGTGCCCTGGCAGTGCTGGGGGATGGATTCCATGAGCTGAAAAGTCTCTTCTGAGCAAAACCTTTCTATGATTTGGCTGCTCCTAGAGCAGCCGGGGGCGAGGGGAGGCAGCAGGAGGGTCTCCAGGTGTCTGCCGGAGGGGGTCGGTCACACACAAGGAGGCAGGGCAAGAACAGAAGCAGCAGGGTGAGAACGAGTCGGGGAAATCTTAGCTTAGACAAACAGCAGTGACGTGGGAGAGGGATAATTGGGCTGCAGGCTCCTCTGCCAAAGGCAATACTGGAAGTCCCTCTGAGTGGCCGTGCTCAGGAGCGGGCAGGGAGCAGTCTGGGGGGACACGCTGGGCACCTGCCAGCTTTGGCAGGTGCTGCCCATTGACGGGAGCTCCTGTCCCCAGGGCCCTGACACCACGAGGTGACACCCTGGCCTGGCAGGGGGGGCTCTGTCCCCTGGACCGCACGGCCTGGCACGCAGCGAGGCCGGCACAGCTGGGCACATCTGGTGCCAAGCAGCCTGCCAGTTGGGAGGAGCCCCACGGGCAGCTGCTCTGACAGGAGGGAGAGGGAGAGCGTGGGCTGCAGGGTTGGAAGGAGTGTGCTGGGAGGAGAAGCAATGGTGGACAACAGCCCCTGCACACCCAGGATCAGCTCCGACCCTGGCACCACGCACCAGCCAGCCTGGCATCTCCAGCACTACCCGGAGACCCACTAAACGAGCAGGGGCTCAGCATCTCCAGGGCACGAAGGTCTCTGGGGACAGTGGAAGAGGAGCCTGAGCCACCAGTTCAGAAACGCTCTGAAGTCTCCTTCTTCCCACCCACGGCTGGACCCCGTTACCTGACCCCCGCGAAGCACCAGCCCCGGCCATCCCCCAACAAGCAGAGCTTTGTCCAGAGTGTTTACTGCAGTCGAGAGATTAAACCAAAGGAAACAAAGCAGCTCAAAGGCTTACGGCCGTGACTCACGCCGAGGGGCTTCCCAGGCTGTCTTCACTCGGCACATTGCTCTGTCCCGAATGAAAAATGACTAAGTCAAAATAAATAAATAAAAGTCAATAAATCCCGTGCAGCGGAGATGGTGAGTGACTGGGGACTAGGAAAACCTGTTCAAACACAGCAGCATAACCTCGGCGAGAAACTCAGCGGCACGTTCCCGAGCTGAGAGGGGACACTACGGAGGGAGGAAGGGAAATAAATACACGTTTGCCAGTGACAGCTTCCAGAAAGCGTCAGCTAGAGGTGCTGGGCTTCGCACCTCAGGATGCTGTGCTCGGGGCTGGGCTGTCAGGGAGCCAGGCAGGTGGTGAGCCCGGGCACCCGAGTGAGGTGTTCCCAGCACCATGAGTAGACGATGAGCCTGCCCTGCAGTCGAGTGTCAAATGAACTTAAAGCTGCCAGTGTTCAGCACATCACACCCACGAGTTCACACGGGACATCTGCAGCCCCCATCTCCACCCCGCGAGCACGAGAACCACACGGAGGGTGGAAGAAAGACCCAGAGCAGAGCCCTGGGGTCCTGACGCTGCTACACTCTGCACCCTCTGAGGAGAAAGCTTCGTTTTACCCGAGGTAGCCTCACTCCTCCTGGGCCTGGGGCCCAGCTGGCGGCGAGAGCCGGGCTGCCTGGCCTGGGGCTGTCTGCGAGGGCAGCTCTCAGCACAAGGAAGCGGCTGCAGCAGCAGTGAGCACCGAGGCACTAATGAGACAGAGCAGAGCTGGCCTGTCTGTTCCGGGGGCTGGGCCACGTCATGTAATGGGCCCTTTGGCCCCGCGATTTGCCAAACCGTTTCACTCGGGGAGATAGTCGGCCCTGGCTTTAAATCATCCCCTGCAATCCAGAGCACAGAAAGCTGGGAGGGGAGAAAACACACACAAAGAGTTTTGGAACAGCACCAGTGAGCTGTTGGAGCCGCTGCTGGTCGCATGGCTGGGGTCAAACCCCACAGCCCCTTTGCCCCCCCAGCCCCCTTTCCCCCCCCAACCCCTTTCCCCCCCCCCCCCCCTTCCCCCCCCACCCCCCTTCCCCCCCCCCCCC
>JAOEGS010023453.1:36173-48028 GCA_025447755.1 Corythornis vintsioides
TCACCCCTCCGAGCACCAGCCCCAACCCCCAAAGTTCAGATCTGGTTCCAAACACCTCCCAGACAACAACTATTGGTTTGCAGAGCTGGGGATTTCCCCACCCCTGTTGCTACAAGACCAGGAGTCCCCCAGGTGTCATTGCTGTCCAGCCCAGCATCCTCACGGAGAGGTTCAGCATCCCCCTGGCTGGGGGTCTCACCACAGCCTCTCAGCCAACCACCCCATGACAGCGGATGAAATCCCAGCAAATCCCTGGTTTTCTCCCCAGGAGCTCAGACCCTGCTCCCGTTTCCATCTCCGCCCTCTGCCCCCCACTCCTCTGGTGTTTCCAGCCTTGCCCTTTGGCTGCCCCCCAGTCTCCACCTCTGCTCGTGGCACTCCCGAGCTGAGCCAGCCCGAGCTCTGCTGTTTGAGCTGGTACTGACTTTTCTCTCTTGCCCTTCTGCTTTGATTTAGCATCTGCGTCTCTCTCCTCAGGCTAATCAGTGGATTAACTGCAGCTCTCCCTCCCTTTCTGCTAAATCCTTATCCTTCATCACGGAGCTAGGAAACAAAACAGACCAGGTAGTTTTCTGTGGAGGCAGCCAAACTATTTGCTCTCCTATCAGCCGGCCTCTCCCACACCTTTCTCTGGGCCTTTCTGACCCCAGGGACACCCACTTGTCTGCAGATGCCTCTGGGTGCCCCCTGCTCTGCCCCGGACCTGCTGGGGACACGGTGAAGAAACCAGAACAAGACCCAAACTTCTGAGATCTCACCTGGGTGCCACCTCATTTTTCCCTGCCTGTCACCTCACATCTCAGCCTCTGCCGGCTCCTCCCGGGGCTGCTGGTGGATTCCGTCTCCCTGAGATCATCCTGGCCAGGACTGCTGACATCCCTCTCTCTCCCACAGACATGCTCATCATCCTCAGCCTCTGCTCCCATCACCATCCTGTTAACCCTTCTCTCCTGCCCACTGTGGTCCCTCAGTTCTCAGGGCAGCTCATCCCCTGCTTCATATCACCCCCAGTCTGGTCTCAACGTGTTCATCTCTGCCCCACGAGTGACCCCGAGGGAGAGCCAGTGTCTCACAGACCCACCCTCCCAGCTCAGGAGGGGAGGCAGCAGCTGGTAGCTGTGATGCACCTGAAGGTTTAAGACCCCTCATATTTTTCTGCTTTAATCTGCAGCTCCCAGTGCTGACTGAAGGCCAGATAAACTCTGTCGACCCTTCTGTGGTGGGCAGCTGCAATCAGAGGCTCTGAAATAGAACCTGGAGTCCCCATGGAAAGGTGTGTGGAGCCCAGGACACACCGTTTCCTTCCACAGCAGTGCCAAGTGGGGAAGCAAATGCCTCTGCTCAGCTCTGCCTCACCATGCCCTTGGTGTCTGAATGACCCCAACACTGGGGAGCTGGTCCTGAGTGCTGGGGACTTGGAGCCTCTGCAGAGGTGGGAGGGATGGAGCTCACACTGGAAAGGAGTGGGGGTCTGACAAACTCCACTTCCATCCCAGCAGGCACTGGAAAGCTCCTGCTCTCCTGCCACAGCTGGGGGACTGTCCCATGCAGCATCACAGCTTTGCTGGCCAGGACACACACTGTCCCTCAGCTCACTGGGCTTGGGAAGGTGCTCATCTACCTGGAGAGGAAAGGAGGAGGAGGAGAGGAGAGATCCTCATGTGAAAAAGCGATTCCAGCAGCTCTCAGCTATGACCCAACTTTTCAGCTCAACTGCTCCTGCCAAAGCAGTGTTTCCAAAGCTGCAGCTCCCTGATAAAACCTAATACCATTGCCCATAAATTGTATTAAATAAACAGCAGCTGCAGATCAAGGTATATTCATCAAGGGCTTCCTCTTTTCCTTTTCTTTTTCCCCTTCTTTTTTTTTATGAATGGCTGAAGACTCGGAGATGCCGTTTGCCAGTAGCCTGTCAACGGAGCCTGCGTTTAAAATCAATTTGGTAATTACAACTCTGACTCCGAGCCACAAATCAAGGAATAAAAAAAAAAGGAACTTCAGCCCCTTCAGGATGTTTTGGGCCATTAGGGAGCTGGTAATTAGGCACCCCAGCCGGGCACTAATGTAAGGCCCTGGTGGAGCAGCCACGGTGTGAATTTGAGACAGGAAACTCGGCGTGAGGAATTCCAAAGGCTGGGAGCTCCCTGTCAGTCTGTTTACAGCCACCTCACCCAACGTGGTTAAAATCTGCTGGGGAACACTTGCTGAACCCGGGGCTGCCATTGTGTTGGTTTATTTTTCCTGGTGAAAGAGGCCACTTTTCTGTCGGCGAGGAAGGGATGAGGAAAAATATATGTAACCTCTGTTTACACAGGATCGACAGTGTTTGTGCTGCGCTGCTCCAGGTCACTTGGATTCGGGTGTGAGAACGGGGGGAGTGTGGGGATGGATCTGTGCAGATGGATGGACAGGAGGGGCTGACAGAACCAGCTGAGGGAGCGTAGCCTGAATGCCATTATCAGCGAGTCTGACTGCAGAGCACCATCAGAGCACAGGAGGAGAGGCCGGGAGGCCGGGCAGCCTCTGTCACCACACACAGCCCTGCTCTGCTCTGCTCTGCTCCAGACTGGCTTTCTGGCAGCACCCTTTGGTTCGGGGACTGTGTGGTGTCCCCAGTGACTCAGACAGGCTGAGCCACCCCAGTGTGACAAGATGGGGATCAGGAGGCTCTCTCTCCACTGCCCCAGCCAACCTCAGCCCTGCAGCACCAGGTCTTGCTGTTCCTGTAAAGCGGGATAACGTTCAGTAGCTGCAAATGTTATTAATGGTCATAAAATGATCTGATGCTTCAGCATATCCTGTTACTCTGGTTGTCTCCGAGATCTCCTGCAGCCTGCTCCCACAGCCACACTTGTCTGGGCTCTCCCAAGTATCACGTCTCCGCCAGGAGAGCTGCAAAGAGAGAGGAGCCCCGGGGAGCAGTGGAAGGAGAAGGCTGGATTTTGGATAGTGGGGGAGGAGAAGCCCCCTGGCCTCCCTGCCCAGCCCAGCTGGGGCTGCAGAGCTGTGTGAAGTGAAATGCCAGCCACAAAGCTGTGCCCTCTCAGGACCTGGATGCTGAACGAGGAGCCCCAGTGCCCTGTGCAACCACTGGGAAGGTCCAGGCAATCTGACAGGGGGTCAGAACTGCGGGAAAGGTCCAGACAAGCTGATATCCCAGGAGGTCAGAACTGCCCCCTTCCCTGCTCCTCCCTGGCCTGCACTTCCCTTGGCACCACGGGTGCAGAAGCACAACCAGCTCCCCCCACTGCAACTGGGAAACACTGGCAGCTGCTCACTGAGGGTTTACATGCTTTCATTACAAACCCTCCAAGCACAACGATGGCTCATTGCTTTGTAATCCAGAGCTTTGGGGGGGGTCCTCGTGCCAGTGTCTCCAGCCCTAACCCCCCTCCCACCCCTTGGCAGCCCCGCCAGCCTCCGAGGCGGCCCCGGCACGAATCCCTCATCCTGTAAATGATGAAGTAATGAGGTAAGGATGTGTCTCATGGCAGCCCGTTCCGTGGAGCTGGGATCACTCGGGCACTCAGCAGACACAGACAGCAGACTGATTTAATATCAACCGAGCTGCGGGGCGGGCAGTGTGCCCGGGCAGGGCCAGGCTGCCACACAACACCCCCCATCCCCGGCTCCAGCTTGGGCACAGAGGGTGGAGAGTGATGGGTTTGGGTGCTGGATTTGCCCTGTGCAATATGGGGGGAGCCCAGAGCCCATGTGTCCCTGTGAAGTAGGTACCCGTGTGTTCAGTGCCCATGTGAAGTAGGTACCTGTGTGTTTGGCTGCTTGTGGTCAGGGGGGAAAAGCAGTGGCCACAAAGGCAGCCTGAGGGCTGGCAGGGAAGGAGGGACCCCCAGCATGGGTCCTGTTCAGTGAAGGAGGAGGTGAGTCTGTTCCCTGTGGCGGGAGCTCCTCCACCCCAGAGAGCTTCTTCCCCGTTATCCAGCCAGTTTTCTCCTCCCTGGGCATCACCCCCAGCCTGGCAAAGTGCCCCCTGCTCCAAATCTGTGCAGCCCTTTACATCTTTACACCTTTCCCCGCTGCCCCCAGGCTGCCCTCAGTGCAATGCCACACACCTCCCAGGGGGGACGGAGCTGTTGTCCGTGGCAGACGTGTCAGCGTTTGGCATCTCCCGTGACTTTGCCCACGTCCCCTCCAGACAAAACCCCAACCACATATAAATATATATTGGAAACGCAGACGTCGCTTTATTACAAGCCTTGCACTGCATGGCAATTCCTGCATTTGCTTTAAATACATCCATTTAAAGTGACAGGAGGAGAGGCAGCTGAGCTGACAGCAAGGGAACTGGGCGGGGGGTGTGGGGGGCAAAATTCTGCTCCCTCTCCCCTTTCTGTCCATCCTCAGCCCCCTGCACGGAGAGGCAGCCAAGGGCTGGTCTGGGGGATGGATGAATGGGAACTGTCTGGCATTTCTCCAGTGCCAGGCTGAGCCGCCTGGGGGAAGGGTGGGCGAGGAAAGAGATATTCAGATGTTCAATCTGAAGTTACTGACATACCATCAGGCTTCCAGAACAAAGCTTTGCATTTGCAAATCAATAAAATAAACGTGGAGCGGAGACGCGGGAATATTTTAACATAAATCTGCATAAACCCTCACCCTGGAAATGCCTGTGAAGTGCTGGCTGCCAGCTGGACCCCGTGCTCGATGCCAAGTGGGTGGTGGGGAACGAGGTGGGTGATGCCCCCCTCCCCCAGGCTCCCAACAGGAGGGGGATTGGGGGACAGGGCTGCCCACCCCCGCCTGCCAGACCCCATTCTGTGCCCAAGGCTTCTGTGGCCACAGTGGGCACCACAAAGAGGGTTCCCTCTGGCCATCACCCTCTGAACTGTGGAGCTTCTCCTGCAAAACGTGGTGCCATCAGTGGGGGAAATGAACCAGGGGGAAACGCTCTGTCCCCTTCCAGAGGCTGTGCCAAGCTGGGGCCCTCCTTCCTCGCCAGGCTCAGAACCTTCACTGAGCACCAGCGAGGGGTGCTGGTCCAGAAACAGGGGGGTCCATGCTGAAAAATTCCAACATTTCCCATTTCCTTTGTTCTGTTTTGGGGTTTTTTTTGTTGGTTTGACTTTTGTTTGGGTTTGGGTTTTGTTTTTTATCAATCCTACATCAGGAATAAAAAAAAAAAACCAACACCTTGAAAAAGTCTGGAAAATAAGCTCCTCAAAAATCTCCATTCCTCACCTGGAGAAGGGTGAGTCCCTAGCAGAGAAAGTCAGGAAAGCTGAAGGGACACCTAGTGCCACCCTAGGTAGCTCCAGAAAACAGCCCTCCTGCAGTGTCAACTCCCTCACCATCATCATCATCACCTGAATACCAACATGCTATTTATTACCAGCAGTTCACAGCAGGGAAACTGAGGCACGGTGCTACCATCCCATTTGCCACGGGAGGTCCTGCCCACGGGGGCCAGGCAGAGATCCTGGTACCTGTGCATGGCCCCCATCTTTAGCTTTCTGCTTCTGGGGGCACCAAACAGCAAAGCTGAGCCAGGACAGCCCCCGGGTGGGCTCTGGGGGGAGTTTCTGTCACAAGGGGCCTGGGTGGGGGGCTGGCGGCGGGTGGCCTGGGGCAGAGCTCACCCCAGGGACACCCCTTGGCCCCCAGCCCGGCCAAGGAGGCTCAGAATCCCGGGAAGCAGCAGGGTGAGGTGTTCAATCAGGCTGAGAGCTCGCCCCTCCTGCGCTGCTTCCCCTGGAAAAATCACCCCCAGGGGACCCGAAACATTCCGCTTCGTTCTGAGCGACGCCTTTCGTCTGATCTGGGAGAGAACCAGGGCTTGGGGAAGAGGAGAACGGGTCATTTCAGCAGCCAGGAAACAGTTCGTTTCAGCTCAAATAAAACTTCATTCTGGCCGTGGCCTGTTTGGCTGTCCCGGGAATGCCCGGCTGAGGCGACCCAGGAGGGGGCGAGGACCTGAAATCCACGGCCAGCCCACCCTGCCCAGGGTGGCTGTGCAGCTCTTCCTCCAGCTGATGCCCACACTCGGCTCTGGGGGTCCCCCAGGCTCGGTGGGATGTGTCCTTTGGTGCAAGGACCCCGGTGGGACCCTCCAGCTCTGAGTCGAGCGCCTGTACCCCCGGCCATGCCACACGGGGCTGTCGGGGCAGGGTGAAGCTGTTTCTGGCCAGCTCACAAGTAGTTTCAGGACGGCCAGAGCCACGTTTCCCAGCGAGCTCAGCAGCTCCCCCTCCTCTGGGTGCTCCCCCAGGTCGTGACTCCTCTGTGCCCTGCAGAGAGGGCACCCGTGGCCGGGTGGCAGCGGGCGCTGGGTGGGCACGGCGTCCCTCCCGCCACCAGCCCGGCCCGGGGCCAGGCGCTGTGACTAATTGTCAGCAAAGCTCTTATCAGGCAAACTTTAGCCTCCCTTCCGCTTCATGAATTGCTCATGAGCTATTTGTGAATTTTTTGACTTTAATTGTTATCCTAAATTATTCATCAAATAATTTCAATGGCTCGTTCTGGGGCCAGATTACATTTTAAATGAGCTGTTTCCCCTGCCAGGGAACCCGCTGTCGAGTGGCCACGGACAGCAAAAGGGGCAGAAAACACAGGGAAACAAGCTGTGGGAAACACCACGGGGGCTTTGCACCCCCACCCGCTCAGGGTCTCAGCCTGCAAGCAGTGTGGGACACAGCACCTCTGGGAGCTGCCCGTGCCACACCCGTTCCCACGGGTGGCTGATGAGGAAATTTCCCTCCCCAGGTCACTGGGAGGGTTGGTGAACTGGAGGAGAAGGACCAGGGCTGGCTCTCCCCCCAGAGCAGTCAGCTGGACCCGAAGCATCGGCTGAGGGTCTGTCCACGGAAGGAAGCCACAGCATCTCATGAAGAGACTCCATCATCAGTGGAAGGAAAACATCATCTCTCAACTGGTGACTCTTCCTCTGACCAACCTCGAGAGGGTTCTGGGCCAAGGCTGTGCCTGGCAGCACGGGGAGGGCACAGCAGGGCCCCACACACCTCTGCCATGCCACCTCTTTCCAGTGACACCCCAGTATAAACCAGTTCAGACATCTGGGGCAAGCTTTAAGGGCTCGTTTCACACGTGGGATGACCGCAGCTACCTCTTCTGGTTTAAAAAATAATGGGGAAAAAAGCCCCAAGCTCTTCTGGCTGAGAAGCCCCAACCCCAGAGGCAGAGGCTTCCAGGGAGAGCACCCCCCTGCCCTCTGAGTCCGAGCTGGGCACCCAGACTCAGCCCAGGCAGGTGCCAAGCCCACCCCAGCACCCAGGCAGACCCTCGAGAGCAGAGTGGCTGTACAAAGACAAGGTGGGAACCAGGGAGGAGGCCAAGGACTGACCCTGTCTGCTCCCCAGATAATCTATCTCCAAAAGCCAGCTCAGGTTTCCTGGCTTCAGCACTGCTATTGAAAATTTATGGTTTGAGAAAGTTCTTGGAGCCCAAATCCCTCGACCTACCACCTCTTCAACCTTGTGTTTATCAAGACACGAGTTCCTCTTCCTCCCACCCTTTGTTTTCATGCTGCAGCCCCAGAGGCTCAGTCCTGATGCTGCCCAGGCCGGTGCTTATGGCCAAGCCCTGCAAAGGTGGGATAAATCCTCCCCATCCCCTCCTCTCTTTCTGTCCCTGTCCTCCTCTGCTCCGGGGTGGACAGCAGAGCTGCTCTTTGTCAGCTCCACATGTTCTCCACCCCTTCCCTGCTCCGTTCATCTCTGCAAAAACACAGGCACCAAACGCTGCGAGTTGCCACGGCGACTGGGAAAGTGCCCGTGGCCCTGGGGATGGTGCTGGACCAGCACCCCGGGGCACTGCCCTGAAAAATCCCACCATGGGTCACGCCTCAGGATGCTCCCAGGGTGTTGGTGTCACCGTGGGACAGGGTGTGGGAGAAGGGTGGGCTCAGGCAGGGCATCCCCTACAGCCCCTGCTGTAGGAGGGGGCTTTATTCCTCTCGCATTTTTTATTGCTGTCACACAATCACAGACTAGTTTTGGTTGGAAAAGACAATTTGAATCCAACCATCCCCCAGCTCTGCCAGGGCACCACTGCCCTGTGTCCCTCAGCACCACAGCTCCATGGGGGGCTTGGAAACCCCTCCAGGGGTCATGGGGACTCCACCCCTGCCCTGGGCAGCCCTGAAGAGGAAGAAAACTCAGGGAGGTGGGAAGGAAAAAGTCTGCACTGGTTTATTTCCAAAGAGCTTCCCTGTCTCACAGATTTTTGGTCACCTGTGGAGTAAAAGACAATTTAGTGTTATCAGCAGGGGACCTTCTAGGCTTGTATTTAGCAGGAACCAGAGCAGGGCAGCAAGGTCCCTGCCGGGAACGGAGGCGGATTCTGGGCTGGGACGAGAGCTGCAGGGAAAGTCGGACCCTGAGCAAGCAGGAGGGACGGCAGCAGCCCGGGTGAGGGGGCGGGAGACACTCCAGTGCCAGGGATTTGTGAAGAAGGCTTGTAAAATTGCTGGAAGTAATGAAAGGGGAGAAGAATGACCAGGAGAACAGAGCAGGGTATTCCAGGAGGAGCGAGATGGCTGCGGAGGAAAGAGGAGGAAATAGGAGAGAGCTCAATAAAACCGTGGACAATTGAGACGAAGGGAGTAAGAAACAATTATTCCCATCTTCTCAGAACACAAAACCCCCAGGACATCCAATAAAGGGACGCAGCAGCAGATTTACAGCAGACCAAAGGAAGCTTTGTATCGTGCAGAGCCCAGATGTGCTGTGGAGGACAAAGGAGAAGGGATGAAGGTGTGCAGAGCGACCCGGGTACAACCTCTGGCTCCAGATATCCCGGATCTGGTGACTGACAGGAGCTGGGAGAGCAGCCAGGGGGGCTGGCCTGGGGCTGGTGCTGCTCCCCTGCTCACCCTTCTTGGCTGCTGCTGGAGAGGAGACACCTCGGGTGTGAGCTGCCTGGTGCACCCTCAGGTCCTGTGTCTGCAGCTGTCCAGGGCTGCCGTGGGGCAGGCAGCATCCTCAGAGCAGATTACACCTTGAGGTGTCAGCTCAGCTCCCCTCCCACAACTCCTGTCACTCTGGGAGGGAGAGAGCCAGCCAGTCATCAGGGAAAATACACAACGCAGGGGGGAAAAGAAAAGGGCAAACACTGAGCCCTAAAAGGCCTTGTCAAAGCAAGGGAGAGCTGGGCAGCACACGGGACAGACCAGTCCAGTGCCTCCCCAGCTGGGATGGAGCACACTGGGTCCTCTCACTCCTGCAGCTGGGGCAGAGGGCCCTGAACTTTCTCTTTTCTAAGAGAAGGGGAAGGCAACAAGCCCCAGGAGGATGGGTCTGTGAAGGGGAAGACACATCTGCCTTGGAGAGTCGTCCCCCAGCTGGCCTCACAACAGCCCTTCCCTGACACACCAGGCAGCCCTCACCAGTTAAAATCTGATAACATTCCACTCAAGTTAATTCCTCCAGCAGAAAGCTCTGGATCGATGAGGAAAAGCCTGTCTCTCCCCACTCACCTCTGCCTGCACATATCAGCTGCACGACAAGGAACACTGGGGGTTGCCAGAGGAGGAGGCTCATCTGAACTCAGGATGCAGATGGAGGGCTGAGGAGCATCTGTGGTGGCCCAGGACACCACGGGGACCAAGGTTTCAAAGAGAAAGGGGGCTTAAGCTCCTTCCCCAGACACGGGGCTGAGGGAGCAGCTGTCCCTGCACTCTGGGGGGGCCCAGGCACCAGCATCCCCTCCTTGGCACCTCCCGCCTGCTCGAGTCACTCATTTCTGCATCACCCACTGGCGAGGGCTGTGCAGCCCCAGCAGAACAGATTGCTGTCACCATCTCAGAGCTGAGAGAGGCAGAGCCATGTGTGGAGTGTGGTGGGATAGAAAAAGCAGTGAAGAAAAAATAAATCTGCATACAACCCAAAAAAAAACCCCCTCCTTCCCCTCAGCCAGGGCCCTGCATTCGGAGCAGCACGGGCAGGATGGCAGCAGGCGGGTGCTGAGCTGAGGTGACGGGCAGATGGGTGCAGAGCCACCCAGCAGGGACACAGCCCAGGGCAGGCAGGAGCCTCACTCAGCTGCAGTGGCTCTGGCTCGGGTGCTGAGCAAGCTCAGCCTGCAGCAGCCAGGGGACCAGATCCCAGGGGGATGAGCCAGCAGCCAGCCATGGGGACAGCCACCCCCAGGACCCACTCCCCTGCCCACTTCACAGCCCTGCTGGTACTGGAGTTTATCACCTCACTGAGAGCCCAGCTGCTCTCACATCCAGCCCCCTACCAGCTGGGAGCTTAATTAGGCCAATTAAGATCATGATGCCACTCCTGATCGGGCTGCATGGGAAAGGTAGGGGCGAAGTGGGGCACGGACCCTGAGCTCAGCACGGACATCTCCTGCAGCTCCAGTGCCCAGCAGTGCTTGAGGCAGCACTAAACCCAGTTTGGCACTGGGCTGGGCAGCTCCCAGGGCTTGGCTTAGACCTGAAGAATCCCGGGGTGGGACTCCCGAGGAACAGGGGGAATCTGCACCAGGGGAGGTTTAGGTTGGTCATGAGAAAATACGAGGAGAACACAGGCAGGAGGTGCCCCCCAGCACAGTACCAGTGTCCCACTGGGAGCGATGGCAGGGTGCTGGGTAGAGGGGACATGTCCCCTCAGCCAGGGGCTCCAGGGAACCTGCTGCAAGGCAGGGCCGAGCCTTGCCTGGGCTCTGCAGGACGTGTCCCTGGCGAAGGTGCCCTCCTGGGGAGGTGTGGGGGCTGCTCAGCCCCAGCCCAGGCAGCTCCTCCAGGGGCTTTTTGCTGTTTATCCCGGGAAAATGAACAGCATCACTTCCCCTCGCCCCACACACCCTGTTTGGGCACGACACGGGTTTTGTTTACTGCTCAAGTTACTTTACTGTTTGTGGTTTGGGTTGGCTTCTTTTTTTCCCCCCACTTCTCTAAAATCTGGGACATTTATTTGAAATAAAACCAGTGTTTTAACAAGGGAAAAAAACAACCACCCAACCCTTAAGGTATCGCGTTTCAAAATGTTTTGGTTATTTGAACATTTCTGTCACTTCCAGCAGGCTCAGAGCTGCTGGAATTTAACTCGCACTCACAAATGGGCTGATTTCTCCCCTCGCTCCACAGCTCTGTTTCTCAGCAAGTTTTTTACTGGGGAACTAAACCTCCCGGAGCTCTGATGCTCTCCCACCCCAAACTCCCGGGCAGGCAGCAGCATCTCTGCTCCCACCCGGCTCGGCTGGGAGGAGGGACCCCAGCCAGCCCCAGCAGCCAGGGTTTATCTCCTCGGAGGTGTCTTAGCACATCCCGACTGGGATTAGAGGAGGGAGGGAAGGTCAGCCCGGATCAGTGGCGATTAGCTGGGGAGGACCTGAAGAGCCCATTGTTTGCTCTGCATTCACCAGCCGGCCACTGAGCCAAGATTCCCTCCGGCCACTTGAGAGATGAAAGGACAAACACGCGGCGCCGGAGATGAAAGCCCCGAATCCCTCCACCTGCCTGCCAGGCGGAGATGCCAGGCTGGCCCCTGGGCACCCACTGCCAGCGCTGTCTGTCACTGCAGAGAGGGGAGGCAGAGCCAAGGAGTGGCAGCGAGCATCGGGGCTGACAGAACCGAGGGAGGCGGCAGCAGGGGGGCGACTCGTCCGCTGGGAAACAAACGGCACCGAGCTTGTTCTGACGGGAGCATCCACAGAGCATCTCCAACCCGCCCTCCCCAGCAGGGCGCTGATGCCCGGCCCCAGCGCTGGAGAGGGTCACACGGGGCTGAGCCCCCAGCTTCGTGCCTTGCAACTCCACCAGGGGCTGCAGAGACACTGTCACAGATGTCAGGGGTTGAAGGGAGCTAGAAGATCATCTAGTCCAACCCCCCTGCCAGAGCAGAGGCACCTAGACCAAGTCACCCAGGAACAGA
>JAOEGS010023454.1:0-20658 GCA_025447755.1 Corythornis vintsioides
AAAAAAAAAAAAAAAAAAAAAAAAAAAAAAAAAAAAAAGTGGCAAGAAAATCCTGCAATAAGTTTGAGATGTTGGCCTATTTTTTCTAGTGAGCTAGTGTTGATACTGCTAAACAGAGTCACTTTTTCTCTCAAACAGTACTCTCTCATGTGACATTATACACATATAACTAATATAGATTCAGTTTTGTTTTTTTCCTTATTGACAATAAGCTGCCAATTCTTCATACATTTATAGAATATTTAAGGTTGGAAATGACCTTCAAGATCATCAAGTCCAACCATCTACTAAACATTATCAGGATCACTAAACTATGTCCTGAATTTCCACATCTGGATGTTTTTTGAATCCCTCCCTGGACAGCCTGTTCAAAGGCCTCACAACTCTCACATTAAAGAAAATTTTTTTCCTAATATCCAACCTAAACCTCCACTGTTGCAACTTCATCTCATTTCCTCTTGTCCTATCACCAGTCAAGATCTCCCCTTAGCATCCTCCAGACTAACCAGCCCCAGCTCCTTCAGCTGCTCCTCACACGACTTGTTCTCCAGACCCCTCCCCAGCTTCCTTGCCTTTCTCTGGACTCACTCCAGCCCCTCCATGTCTTTCTGACCCTGTGCTGCCCAAACCTGATCCCAGTGCTCAAGCTGCAATCTCCCCAGTGCCCAATGCAGGGGTATCATCCCTGCCCTGCTTCTGCTGGACACACTGTTCCTGATCTAGGCCAGGATACCCTTGGCCTTCTTGGCCACCTGGGCACACTCCTAGCTCATGGGCAGCTGGGTGTCACCAGCACCCCAGGTCCTTTCGTGCCATGAAATCACAAGCAAACCATCTTAAAGTCAGACCTGGACAGTTGGTTTGAGGAAACCTTTGAGGAATCTATTCTTGCTCATTATTTTCAAAGTATTTCTTTGGTTGCCTAGCTAAACACACAGTGGGGTGATTAATGTACTCTAATATGCCTACAGTGTCCTGTCACCACCAAAGACAGGCAGTTACGCAGTCTGAAAGATCTCTTCCATATAAATACTGAACCAGACCCTACTCAGTTTGAGCTCTTGTAGCTAATCTCAATGTACCAGTGAAACTGCCATTTATAATGCCAGAAAAGCTGCTGCTTGCCTAGGATGGATGTAGCATTGTACAGATGTCCGCAGTTTCATCTGCTCTTAATTTTTTAAGATTTTTCTTTACTAACTTTTCTAGGCCTGATAATGGTAACCTACTAGAGAGCTGTTAATATGAAGGTAGTACAAACATTCTCACTGTTTTTTCAGGGACTAGAACGTGTCATGTACTTTTTCAATGTACTTTTTGTCTTTTTGTTGTTGTTTATAGCTCATTTGCTCTTTTTTTTTTTTTTTTTAAATTTTTTTTTAAAAAAAAAATGCTTATATATCACTTCAGAATTCACACTACCAACCACAATTTCCCAGAGAAAGATTAACAGAGGATATGTTATAAATGAAATAAAGCCTCAAATAGAAACATAATGTATAGTAAAATTTACTAGAATATAATAATCATTAAGTCATGCATGAAGCTCTGAAAATGTTTTTTAAAATGTTAACTTTGATGGTATTCACTGGGACATTAAAGAGAGTAATTAGATTTTTTTTCTCTTTTGACCATATGACTGATACTCTGTCATCTTGCCTGAGAATCTTCTCTCAGAAATACAACAAAATATTATGAAGAGATAATAAGAAATTAAGTGTGGATGAGTAATATGCCAAGTTTTGTGATAAAATTTCTCCTTTCAGCAACTGCTCATACAAGTCATGTTTAGGAAGGTCACAAATGAGTTCTGTTTCACTGAACACACATCTTTGTCTTTCTGCTGCAAGACACCCATGAATTTCTTCACCCTACATTTAGTCCAGGGCTGTGAGCACTAATTCTCTTCTAGAGCAGATTGAGGGTTGAAGAGGTTCACATTTCTTGCTAGCACCATTGCTGTGCTGGAGGTTACTGTCCTTCTTATGTTCCCAAGGGAAGAGCAGAGCTAAAGAGCTGGAGGATTTAAATCTTTCCTCTGCTATGGATAAAAAGAGAAGTTTATTCTTAGCTGGACTCTCCCAGTGATAAAATCCATCTTCTTTCCAAAGAAAAATTTAAAGCTTTTGCCTTTGTGTCTACAAATAAGAGTAGTCTCAAAATTGAGGAAGGCCATTATCTAATGAGATCAGAAGAAAACACTTTCACTTATGCTTGTAACCTTCAGTTCAGTCTCCCACTAGTTATTTTTAAGGTGTGTATCCACATGACCCAAGGCAATTTGTAAATTGTACATTACTAAAAGCCTTGAAATGACTGGAGGTAACAGACTCTCCTGTAACAAGAACAGACTGAAAAAATTGCTTCCAAGAACTTTTATAAGTTCCTGTATTATTGTTTGATTATTCCATTTCCTTTATTGCTGCACAACTGCAATTGTAACTGTTTGTCACCTTAAAGCAGGCTTTTCTCATATGGATGGAGAACTTGGCTCTTCTTTCTTAACATGATTAGTCTAAAATGTCAGGTGTCTTATCCAGACTATTCCCCTTTTTGGTCCCTTTCCAGTCTGCGGACAAAACAATCTTATTCGTACCTCACTAGGTTGAACAGCTTCTATGATTTCAAAAACCCCTTCAACAAGTGTCTAGAAAGTGTCCAGCTGAGACAAAGCACCAATTTTGAGATGATGAAACTTAGGTGAGATGAATCCTATGCTAAAGGAGTAAAAATTACACTAAGAATCTTCCAAAGTATTTTTTTAACTGTTATTTTAAAGTGGTAGTTTTTACATTTATGAATTAAACAGAGAAATTACTTGACAGTGTTTTATAAAAACCTGGATTTATATGAAGAAAGCCTTCAGTCATATATTATTCTAAAACTGGTGAGATCTCTGAAAAGGTTTCCTTCTTAATTCTCTTTGCTGCTGTTTAAAATAGTGGTGAATAATGTGCTCACTATAACTTAGACAAAGATAGTCCAACCTAATTCTATGCTTTCTTTCCAAGTAACCTGATACAAAAATCCATTGAGGTAATTGATTTTTAATTTTTCTTTTTGGCCTCCAGTTGATTTTGTAGCTTCAGGTCATTTGCTAGTACCAGAAATGTTATTTACACACTCCATGGGTAGAAATCCAGATGAAAGAGTCAGCCAAGTATTTTGGTCCAATTTTTCATGGTCTTCATGAAAATGAAAGAGAGTAACAAAATTAGCATATTAAAAGTGGCCCATTCTATTTAATGCAAATGGGTCACAGTTAATTTCACAAATTAATAAAAATATATACTTCTGATAGCATTGATTCCAGAGCTTGTTTAAATGAGCGGGGTCAAGATATATCCTTATATATCCTTATACTGACTAACTTGTGGATGGACACAAGTATTTTTTTATTTTAAAATATCCATAAAAATGTTTAAATTGAACTCTTACTTTTTCATCCTTTTTCTGGGCTACAACGGCATATTCAATGTGACTAATTTGTTCCTAAATCAGTTCTGTGTTATTGAGTAAAGCACATCTAATTTTAACATTCAGTGACACAATATAAAATAAAAGGCAAAAAAGTCACACTTCCTCCTCTAATAAAAGCCATATGAGAAATGGCTTAAAATATAAAACCCAATTAGCGACACAGTAAAATATTCAAAACACAACCCCTAAACATTACCAGGCAGAATGTTCAGATCTTGCAACAGGTGAGTAGTTTGCTACCCTGAGATGAGTTTCAAAATGTGATTACAAATGTCAGCCAGGGAGTCTGCATGTTTTAATAGCTAAACTTTTCACTGTCACTCATGACGTGTCACGTGAACATGACGTTGAAATTCTAATGACCTCTGCTTGTAATCCAAGCAGACCCTTTGCAACTGTATTATGCTGAAAAAAAAATCCTGCTGCTTCCTTACTCTTGCCTTTTCTTTAGATATTGCATAGTAGAATCTTGCCTAACTTTATCCTTTCCCTAAACTCTCCATTTCCATATTGCAGCGAGAGCTGTGGGTCTTTTTTTTTTGTTTTGTTATGTTGGGGTTTTTAAAAAATATTTATTTATTTGTTTGTTTGGTTTTTTTCTATGGATACCATAAATATTCTGAGGTGTAATCCAAAACTTTGAAAAACATGTTTGAAAGCCATGGCATTTGTATCTTCACTCAGACATATTTAAATGTATGTATGCTGTCAGCACCTTTGAGATAAATTATTTTCTTTCTAGGACCTGACTTTAAGTGAATTTATTTTGTAATTTGATCTGGCCAGAGAATGAAGAATACTTTTTGTGGTAGTTTCAGAAACTTCCAAAATTGTCAAAAATTGTCCTCATACTTCATTAGAACAAACGAAGGGGGTGTCCAAAGATGTTTGGGAAGAAGAAACCTCAGGAAAAACTCTGTCTACACTCAAAGTGTAAGTAATTGACCATACTCTGAATACAGGATGAAAAAAGAAATTCTGTTTTCTAACAGAAAGATATATTAATGAAGAGGGGTATATCTGAAAGTGTCACTATAGATTGTGCAAAGCTTTCAATGAAATTCTTAACATTTTTAGTATTTTTCCCCAAAATCATTTATATTTATGTGTGGAAAATGGAATTGTGACTTTTGTAAAGCTTTGAGATATAGTTCAAATATTCTTCTATAAACATGCATAACATAACAATGCTAACATGTTAGATATATTTTGCTCTATCTGGTTATCAGGCTAGATATATGCATGGACTGCACTTTTATTATTCTTGGAAGTGGCATCCTGGTGAAGTTTTGCAACTCGGTTGAGTTGTACAGGTGACTTTCAGCCCCCTGCTCACTGGTGGGTTAGAAAACTGTTAAACAGCATAATTACCTTAGCATTTTTGCTGAAGTTTCTGCTGTGAGAGGCTTTTTATTTGCTTGTTTGTTTGTTTTTTATGTATATGACTAATCCTAGTTCTGAAATGCCATGGAGGTAGGCAGTTTTTTTCTTCTTTACCTAGGGTGATAATACTTCCTTTGCTTCCTTTTCTTGTGTTCTTCTCACAAACAAATATCATCAGAGGTAAGCCATTGTAAACAAGAGCATAGTAACAAGTGCTTTGAATTTCCACTGAAGATGGAAGATTTACTGTGGAATAGTTGTGCTGGCTGCCATCACCAAGCCTCATTTTTCAGCCTTTCCTCAGGCTATTAAGTTATCAACAGGTATTCACTAATGGGGAGAGTCATATGGTGTTGATACTGCAGTGTGGATTCATTGTAGCCCTAGGTGCAGCAACACATGTTCAGAGGGCAGTACTGTGTCAGCAGGGCTACGGCAAGCAACCTGCAGTGTTGGTTAACTTCTCCTTCCGGACAACACAGTGTTGTGCTCCCTGTCTTGCCTTCTCCCAGGAGTACTACTTTTAATGGAAGCTTTGCAGTTTTGTGCAGGTATTGGGATACAGCTGAGAGGATTGTAGAAAGCATCACTGAGAGGCTGGGTATTTGGCCTTGAATTTTTTGGACAAAAATTTCAGAGGATTCATTCTTAGATGCAGATTTCTTGAGGATGAAATGAACACGGCTATAAATACATGAGGGCTGGGTGTCAGGAAGGCAGGGACAGCCTCTTTTCACTTGTGCCTTGTGACAGAACGAGGGGCAATGGATTCAAACTGGAGCACAGAAACATGTTCCACCTCAAAATGAGAAAGAACTTCACTGTAAGGGTTACAGAGCCTGGAACTGGCTGCCCAGAGAGGTTGTAGAGTCTCCTTCTCTGGACAATTTCCAGACCTGTCTGGATGCATTCTGAGTGGTGTGCTCTAGTTCTGCAGAGGGGTTGGACAAGATGATCTTCAGAGGTCCCTTCCAATCCCTAAATTTCTGTGATTCTGTGATATTAGCATAACTGAGTTCAAGCTAAGAAATCTTATTTCATGTAAAGCAGGCAACCAAAATAGTTTCCTATTTTACAGACAAGTGTCTATTTTCATGGCCTTTTAAGTTTCACATACAGCATTGAAATCTCTACTAAGTTCCTCATCACATGAAATCTCCAAATGTGGGTGAATGTGGTTTCTTCTTAGCAAAGTCATTACTTTCAGAATAGCCTTGGCCAGCAGATATCAAAGATAAAAGATCTGGCCACACATACTTGCCACTAATACAAGCCAACATCCTAAGATTATAATCCCTTGTGTATGTGAAACAGTTGTGTGAATTGGTGAAAAGTTATAAGAGAACTGGACTGCAAAAGAGGCTCCTTCTGCTATATACCTGTCTAATAAGTTATGTAACACTACATCATCTAATGGTCTCTTCTGGCTTTAAGAAATAAACAGATCTGTGATAGGGATGTACTTAAAAAAAAAAAAAAAAAAAGATGGCATCATCCCATTACAACCATGATTTAGATGGAAGATGATTACAGAAGATTTGTTGCCTTCATGTCCAAGCTCCAAGATATTGATGTGAGAAATTACTCTAGTATGTAAGTTGTATTTGGATATTTGGATGGTGAGAATGTTGCTCTTTCATCAAAAAAAAGTTTGTTGTTTATTTTTTTTTTTAAATCCACTGTTACCATAGAAACAAAGCAGAGAAGCAGTGGCAGGGTGAGCACCATTTTATGCTGCTTGCTAATGGTTGCTTCATCCAAGCCTCTGTTTTCACTCAAAAGCACATTTAATTGACTTTTCAGAGGGAGATAAAGCTAATGACCACATACTCAGGCTTATATCCCTTCTAAAACACTTTGTTGTTGACAGAGTATAAAACCCTGAGCAGTTTCCATATTCACACCTTACTCTGAACGCTTCTGAGTTCCTGATTCTAACACTTTGTAGCTATGAATTTCATAAGGGAATGTGTAGGGTGAGAAAGTTTTTCTCACAATCAGCTTTCAGTTTTCAATCTATGTATTTCATTTCATCCTTTTGAAGAATAATTTCATCTCTTTACAACATATTTAGATACTGGGGGTACCTTTATCAATGGCATGTCTTGTATCTTTCTTCTCTAAAATAAATTACTTGAATATTTGACTCTCCTTAAAGAGACATTTCTTTACACTTAGTTAATCATAGAGTCAGTTTCTATCTTTGGCATATAGTACTTAGTGACCCCTCCGATGAAGAACCACCACTGGTGTAGTCGATCCTAAAATTATTGTGGCTATGTTTCTTTTGGATAGGAGAAATAGTTTAGCTTTGCTGTTTGTTTTGTTTTGGTTTTTTTTTAATTCCTTAGGTTCAAAAAGAAAATTTAAGATATATAAATTATATAATTTATGTAATATAAATTATTCCTACTACATATATCACTTTGTCAACACTATATTTCACTTGCCATTGAATTTCCCATTCTTCTAGTTTGCTTATATCTCTTTGAAAGTGCTGATAAGGTCTGATTTGGACAGAGGAAGGTGAACTCCTTTTTCTTTATGTGACTGTCCATTTCCCTTTTCAAATTTTACAGAAGTCCTGGTTCTTCATTAAGGTGAGATGAGCTTGCATGTTAAGCAAAGATTTGGTGTCTTCACCACAGAGGAAGACTGTATCATGCTTCAAATTGCCTTCAAATTGTGGGACTGTCTAGGCAAAGAATTAATTTTGTATGAAATGGTAAGTAAATACATTAACTTATATATGAGATGAAACTAAATTAAATTTTTTTTTTCCCTATAGCTTTTATATTAAGCATCAGTATTTTTTTAGCCAAGAAAAATACTTTTATTCATCTTCTTCAAATGTTCCATCTATTCAACCCCATTGAAAGCTGTAGAGTCAGAATGGGGCAAAAATTCTTGAGTTTTTTTTAGATTTAATGTATCATTTAAAATAATTGTATGCTGATATGAAGTCACAGTATCCATTATGCATTAATCATCATTGCATCATTACTGTACACCTTCAGTAAAAGCAGTCAGTTTCTATGCTGTTGGTGTAGGTCACTTCCACACCTCAGCTTACTTTAAATTCAACCTCACTTCAGAATTTCCTGGATTTATAATGTCTAAATTGGAGATAACTGCAATGACTCTCTGGTGTCTGTTAGATCTCTTCCTCAGATTGCTTCAATGTGCTTTTAACCTTCCCATCACTTTAGCACAGTTTCAGTTGGAAAATTAACAAGCGCAGTAAATTAGGCTGACCCTAGCACAGCACCGCAGCATTCCCCCCCGTTAACTCTCTGCCCCAAGGAGACCATTTATTCCTGCACTCTGCCTCTTGTGTAATCTGTGTCATCCAGCCCACAAACACCAAGACGAATGACTGTGGCATGGCTGCTCTAATGTGCAGATCTGCTTTGATGGGGAAAAAAACCACCAGAACCCTTCTTCACTGCAAAGTCCTCTTCTCATGATTCCTGTGTGGTTTGTTTTGAGCTATAACTGGCCTTCACTCCGGTCTGGGCAGCTGGACCCAGCATCTTGGTGGCATCTGGGATGGCTGCAGGCAGGGCCGTCACAGCTCAGGCAGTTGTAGGGCAGCAGTAGGGACAGTAGCTGGGCAGAACTGGGACAGAGACATCAGTTGGGGCAGGGGTGTCAGAAGGGGATTGTGTGGCAGTTGATGCAGTTACTGCTGCTAGGGCAAATAGAATAATTAAATGGTAAAGTCTGGAAGGGGCCTCCATTGAGTCTAACCCCCACTCTGGACCCCTGCCAGAGCAGGGTCACCCAGGGCAGCCCACACAGGAATAGGTGGGGTTGGAAACTCTTTAGAGAAGGAGACTCCACAGCCTCCCTGGGTTCCAGGATCTTTCACCCTCACCATGAAGAAGTTTATTCTCCTGTTGAGGTGGAACTTCCTGTGTTCTAGTTTGTGATCATTACCTCTCATCCTATCCCAGTGCACCACTGACAAGAGACTGGCCCCTTCTACCTGACCCCTACCCTATAGAGATTTGTAACCATTCATCAGATCCCCTCTCAGGCTTCTCCAGGCTAAACAGCCCTAGGGCTTTCAGCCTTTCCTTACCAGATGTTCCAGCCTCTTCATCATCCTCATAGCCTCCCTTGGACTCTTTCCAGTATTTTCCTGTCCCTCTGGAAATGGGGAGCCCAGAACTGGTCACAACACTCCAGATGTGGTCTCACTAGTGCAGAGTAGAGCAAGAGTAGAACCTCCCTCCATCTGCTGGCCACACTTCTTAATGCCCCCAAGGAGACCATTGGCCTTCCTGGCCACCAGGACCCATTGCTGTCCCATGGGGAACTTGTTGTTCACCAGGACACCAAGGTCCCTCTCCATGGGGCTGCTTTCCAGCAAATCACCCCTCCCTGCACCAGTACAGGGGGTTATTCCTCCTCACGTGTAGGACTCTACACTTGTCCTTGTTGAACTTCATTAAGTTCCCCTTCACCCAGCTCTCCAGCCTGTCCAGAGCTTTCTGGATGGCATCACAGCATCTGGTGTGGTACTGTTGTTGGGGCAGGTGCAGTTTCGAAAGCATGGGTAGCAGCTGGGGCAGGTGTGGCAGCTGGAGGCTTTTAGCTGTTTAGTTATTTAGCATTTCTTAGCTATTTAAAAATCATTTTGAAGTGTCAGATCACTTTTTCAGTGGGAATTCCTATCTTTTTCAGACCAGTACAGTGGTGGCATAAGCAGGTTTCTCACCTTCTGGATATTTTTAACCAGCCTTTCATTTTAAATAATTTATGTGCTCCATGGGAAATGTTAAGAGATTTCAGGACTGGAAATGCTGAAGCTGCCCAAATGGTCATCATAACAGCTTTTACAATAACAGAGCCTCCCTGTGATACCTCCAGAAACCAAGACTGCTGTGGGTGACAGCATAGAGTTAACACTTATTTAAAATGCTTGTAACACACGATGCATTGTACGGCGGTGGTGATGTAAACAGACACAGCAAGTGCAGCAGTCCTTCAGTTTACCTTACAGACTCCCCTATAGCAGCCTATTTTCAGCTATGTGCAACTTTGCCATCATCTAGTATTTCCAGATAACACTTGCTACAGCATTTTCTCTCAGTTTGATATTACATTTGCCTTATTTTAAAATCTCAGCTAAAATGATTAATTAATTAGGGTGCATTCATTGTCTTTTTTTTTTTTTTTTCTGGAAAGTCATAGCTTTTCCTTGAAAAGCTGCTTTTTTTTTTTTTTTTTTTTGGCCTCTGAAGGCAATGTACAGCATGGCTGGATGGTCTCAGAGAGATGTGTTCTGCCAACCCTAAGGAAATTTTGTGTCCAAGTTTAAAGTCTCTTACAACTCTCCGTTCATTATGTGCTTAATCCCCTGAACACCCTCACAGCTCTGAGCATGCTGGGCACTCACAGGGGCAGTGCTCCAGGAACAGGTAAAGAGGGGGGGTGAGAGCTACCTCCAAGTGCCTCAAAACGAGCACCTTGACATTTCATGGTTGAATTAAATGGTTCATGGCTACTCCTTGGCAAAGCTGCCAGGACATGCTATGCAGCTTTGGAGGAAGTGGAAGTGGAAACCAGAAGGACTTTATTTTCCAATTTTTCTGACTTGATTGTAGGGAGAGGCAACTGGGAGATGCAGAAATAAATACATAAATTGTAGCCCTCTCTTTTAATGTCTGAGCACAAAGAGGGCAGGAAAAACATCTACTCACCCTTGCTAGGCAATTCATTTTCAAAAGGTGCTTATTTTTCCCAAATCCACCTAACAAAACTTCAGAGTATCAGATTGGTTAAGTTTAGAAGCTAGCAAGCTGTTTCAGTAAACATGCATTGAGCATGTACTGCTTATGTGTAAAATGAATCCCAGCAAATTTTGATATTTCTGAACTGCTTAGTCTGCTTTGAAAGCTTTATTAAGTTAATATTTCTAACACAGGGTTGAATGTAAGAATAATGCTAATAGTGCTGTTTTTTTAAAACCACGTGTGACACATTTTCACATTTATAGTTTATAGTGAATATGTGTATCTGAGATTGTGGTGAAGTGATGAGCTGTAAGGCCAGACTAAGTATTGCACTCAACATTTCTCATTAAACTCTGCCCAGACTATTTCCCTCCCAGCAACTTTTAACTGCAGTTGGTTTCAAATTGACATAATTACTCTCTCATCAAAGCACACTGAGGCCCAGGATAGGCAAAATCCACTCCTTGCCTAGTAACAGAGCTAGAGTCCAAAATCAAGGAATTTCTGACTGATGGTAGAAGACTATATTACACACCACCAAACTGCATATGATTTAGGTCCTATCAACATCAAAGGTATTGCTTTGGATTTGCTCACACCATTACCTATTAACAAGACATCAAAAAGTTGGAGCTGTCTGAAACATTTGACACATTTTTTTTCCCTGTCTGCAGGTAATGTATCTCAGCTGATAGTATCAAAGGCACTTGCTGATTAGGTAGAAGGAAACATAGTAATGGCTATTTCTTTAAATTATTTTAAATAGATGAAGGCTAAATAGGTGATATACACAGAATTCATAATGAGATTTATGTGGAATAAGGAATTTGTGCACATGTGTTTGGAATATTATGGCCACTTGTTTGGCCATAATATGGCCAAAAGGTGTCTGCCTCTTGGGAGTAGTGGCTGAGTTCGAGCCTTTCTATCACAACACTACATCTAGTATTTTCTCTGTGACATTATATGTATGTATGTATGTATGTATGTATTTATGCAATTGTTACTCTCCTCATGTACCTCTATCTGCAAGGAACATCTGAAGAAAAGAAGCATTCCTGTTTTGCAAAGTTTTGAAGGAGTTCTATCTATTCTGCTCATCAGGAAAGACTACAATGATAATACACAAAATTATGCCTGTAACAGTTTTATTCTGTTTAGATTCTGTGCATAGAACCTGTACATATCTCCCCTGGTTCCTAGGTATCAGTTAACTGATGATGACTAGTGACATTTGGCATTTTGACTAGTTTCATTTCTTTGTTAGATGTAGTTATTTATTAGCTAGAAAAAAATGTTCAGGTGTCTTAGTATTAGCATAGCAGTAAAACCATAGCTATTTAAACAAAATAAAGTGGATGTGAAGCAAACAAAGCTTTTTTTCATTTCCTTTACAAGATTTCTGTCTTATTTTCTTTCAGCAGTTGTGGGCCAGGGTTGAGGTTTCATCTGCTTGTCATGAAAATATTAAAGGTCAACATGGTATAGGACAGACTGCCATGTGTCAGATAAACAGAAGTTCTGTACCTCCTGGAATTCAGTTTCAGGGTTTATGATTGATGCTGGAAAGAATTCAGTTGTTGAAAATGGTGCTTTCATTTAATTAAATTTCCATTTCAATGTAATTTAATTTAATTTGATTTGATTTCATTTGATTTCATTTGATTTCATATTTTTAAATTCTTCTGGGAAGTCACCACTGTGGTGAGTGCCTAGTCTGGGCAGTGCCTTCTCCCTCTATGCTCTTAAGAGAGCTACCCTAATGATTATGCAATGACAAGGTCACTATAGTTCTCTTCTCCTGTGCTCCAGACTAGAACAACAGTTGCAGGGAATACTCAATCAAAAAGTCAGTAATTTTGTGACAATCACACGACCACATAAAACTATGTAATTAGCATTTTACTTGATGTAAAAGCCCATGTGCAGATTGACCACAAGGATGTGCTGCAGACACCTTGCATTCAGTCTTCCATCCTTCCATCTTATCATTCATTGGGCTTTCACCTTGTCATCTTCAACACACTTTTTTCAACTCTTCAGTGCCAATTGCATTCTATTATGTTTTACCAGCTACTTCTGGTAGCTACTCTAGCACTGTCTTTTGGAGATTTGGAACAGGAGTATGGAAATGCAAGGATACTCTAATGTCAGGCTCAAGGTTTAACTCAGTATGGGCTGGTACTCTCTGCCACACTTTCCCTATGCCTAAGACACAGGTCGGACAGCAGCATTATTCATTCTCCATATGAAGATTTGAGAGAACAGAAAAAGAACTATTGTGGGTTTTAATGTCGTATGTTAGAAGTAATCTCCTTTTAAACTTCACACTATATTAATGAGCCCAATCCCAAGGACTCCTGTAATTCTGTAAACAAGCATCCTGTCCTGGATCAGGAATAGTGGGTCTAGCAGGAGCATGGCAGGGATGGTGCCCCTGCACTGGGCACTTCGGAGGCTGCAGCTTGAGCACTGGTGTCAGGTTTGGGCCCCTTACTCCCAGAAGGACACTGAGGCACTGGAGTGAGTCCAGAGAAGGGCAAGGAGCTGTTGAGGGTTCTGGAGAACAAGTCCTATGAGGAGCAGTTGAGGGAGCTGGGGTTGTTAAATTTGGAGAAAAGGAGGCTGAGGGGAGACAGCTACCTGAAAAGAGGTTGTAGTTGTGTGGGGCTTGTCCTGTTCTCCCAAGTAACAAGTAATAGGAGAAGAAGAAGTGGTCTCAGGTTGCTCCTGGGGAAGTTTACATTGGATGTTAGGAAAAAAAAATAAAAGCAGTGGAACATGCTGCCCAGGGAAGTCTTGGAGTCACCATCCCTGGAGGTATTTAAAAGACATATAGATATGCTGTTGAGGGACATGGTTTCATGGTAACCTGGCAGTGTTGGGTTAACTTGGGTTGACTTGATGATCTTATAACTCTTTTCTAAAACAAAATGATTCTATGTTCACTGAATAAATCATAACTGGTTTGCTTCCATAGCTTATAGTAGAACACTTTTCCATTTTACCAGTATTTTCAAACAGAATGAAGCATCATTAAAATCCTAGTATTCCTCAATGCTGTCATGGTAAAATAGCATATATTTTAAGAACAAGAAGGAGATATTTGAGTAACATGTACCATCATGTTTTCCTTCTGTCCTTAAGTGGAACAGACAGTTGTTCTTTCCTGATCATATTTCAGTATTTAGGGATTTTTGGTGTGTGGATGCACTGGAAGTATAATGTTACTAGGTAAGGAGTTTCAGTTAAGGCATTCACCTTTCCAGTTAGAAACACTTATTTTCAGTGCCTTGCATAAAATAAGAAGAGTATGTCAAAATAAAGGGGAGTTTGAAATATTGCTATTCTCATACTACTAGTGAACTGTAAAAATCTCTGCAGTAATGTAGCTTCCGAGATGAATTATATTATTGATGCTGTTGGATAAAATTACTATTTTAGATAGTTCTGCAAGCTAGAGTAGTTCACAAAGACAACATTAAAAGTGTTCTGGTTTGGGTGAGAGCAGCAGTGATTCTGTCAGTGCTTTCCCTCCCCAGCTCAGCTCTTCTCCCCCTACCCTGGCTGCAGCAGCAGCTGGTGGCTCAGGCAGCAGGTCCAACAGGGAGAACACACCATGGACAGAGGCATCACCAGAGGGAACTGCTGGAGCTTGTGCCCCACACTGGGGGGGCAGAAAGTGAAAGGCCAAAGCTGCAGGGAGGGGACAGGACAGGGGACTCCATAATGACGAGAGAGGCATCTCATCCCATGGACAATATGGGTGGAGTAAAGCTGAGGGGCGGGAAGGGCTTATCCTGCTTTCCTTGGCTCAGTTCAGATCTTCTTCCAATTTCTTCCTTGGAGCACCCAAGGAGGCCTCTGCCCATTCTGCCTTTGAGCCTGAATCCAGCACCAGAATCCAGCTCCTGAACACAGCTACCATCTGCTGCTGGGAGCATAGAGAGATGTTCTTAAAACTTTAGGGCCTATAATGGAACTGACTGTGGCCTCTAGGCTGCTCTGGATATCCTGGTCAGCATTTGTAACTTTTGGTGCCATAATACATTTGGGTTTCTGAGTCACACAGTGTTAACAGATGTAGCATGACATTCTAAAAACAGCCAAAACTTTCCTGAACATAGCATTTTCCTTCCAGCTATTGGTGTGAGAAGGTAGTCATGCACAGTATTAAGGATGTGAATAGAAATACTTTTTTTTAAATTAAGAATCACTCATCAATGTTCAATAAATTGTTTTAAGTTCTAAGAAGTCAACAGGTTGCTTATAATTATGTATAACATTTCCTGCTGACATTTTCATAAACATCTGTTATGCATGCTGGTCATGTTAGTAACATACCCTAAAATATCTACCAATTAAATATTAACCCATTCAAAAGCCATTATGACTTTCTTTGCAACACAGAGTGAAAACAAAGAGAGCATAGCTGTAATGTGAAAATGTATATGAACTAAAAATTGCAGTGAGCCATGGGGATAGGTATTGTTGAAAGCTCTTTCATCAGTTTTGAACATGTTATTTTGTCTCCTTTTTTCCAGTACTAATAAGTTTAAAGGTAATCTTTATCACATAACTTCACACTTAAACAAACAACAGTTTCTAAGAACTTTTTTGTTGTTGTTAAGATCAAAATTAATTAACTGATCCATTTATTTATTCATTACAGAAAACAGAATCACAGTATCACAGAACAGTTGAGGTTGGAAGGGACCTCTGGGGGTCTGGGACACCCCACCCCACTTGAGCAGGCTGTCCAGGACCCTGTCCAGACAATAATATCTCCAGAGAATTCTCCATAGCCTCTCTGGGCTCCTTGTGCCAGTGCTTTCAACCTCACAGTAAATAAGTATTTTTCAGTAAATAAATATATATTCAGAGGGTGAATCCCCAGTGTAGTTCTGTTTGTGTTCATTGACTCTTGCTTTGTCACTGCGTACCACTGAAAAGCGCCTGACTCCATCTTCTTTGCAGCCTTCCATCAAGTATTTGTACATATTAATAAGGCCCCAGGCTGATCAGTTCCATCTCTCTCAGGCTTTCCTCATGAGAGATGTTCCAGTCCTTTAGTCATCTTTGTGGTTCTTTGCTGGGTTGTCTGCAGTATCTCCATGCCTGTCTTGTACTGGGGAGCCCAGAATTATATGCAATATTCCAGCTGTGGCCTTACTAGTGAGAGGATTAGGATCATGGAGTCCTGGGGAAGGAAAATATAGTGTTTAGGGGTTTTAATAACAATTTAAACCTGTCAAAATTGAATAAATTTAAAAAGATGCCTATCTGTGGCCTTTGTCAGTAATGTGGCCTTCAGCAATGACACCTACATGCCAAGCCTGAATTCATTATTTCAAAAAGTGTCTTTCTGACTTTATGCTGCCCGTTTTCTTTTATTCTAGCTACTGCCTTTTGTTATTTCTGTAGAAGTTTATCTCCCACAGCTTTTTTTTCTCTCTTTCTGCCCTCAGCATTGCAGATGTCTGACGGCATAATGATTGTTCTTTTCTTTCAAAACTTTCCCCTTTAGTATTGCTCCCCTGTTATTCTCATTTTGTTCTAACCCATCCCATGCTTGGCTGTGTTTCTCGCTACAGTCCTGGTTTTGTTGCCCACTGGAGTCTGTAGGATGTAACCTGGGGCTCTTGCCTGAGCTTCTCAGAGAGCAGCAGTCAGCACTGAGCTAAAACAAGACCTAAGCTTCCTCTAGATCTTCTTTCACCCTTTTAGTGAAATCAGGCCATGTGATACGTTTCTGACACTAGTCTCTTCACAGACCAAGCCCATGTTCTCTAGATGTTTGGCTGAGCCTGTGAAAGGTGAAACAGTTTCAATCTGGAAGTATCAGAGAAACGAAACATCACCTCTTCTGCTATTTCTGCTTCCTTTCCCTTCCATAAGAAGATGTAATCTCTTCTGACTTTGAATCCTCTGCTTCTGCTTCTCCTGTCCTCTGATTTGTTTCCCTCTTTTAACTGTAATTTCTGTTATAATCTTAGAAATGCCAGAAATCCACTCCATACCATCCTTTATGTCTTTGTGCTACTTTGGAAGAGACAGAGTACTGCAAAATGATAAGAATGAGATCTATGATGCACTAGACTTCTAATTATTTTTCCATATGTTTTTGTTTTAATTTTCTTTCTTTCTCTATTCCTCCACCCATCTCTTCCATCCATCTGTTGATTGTTATAATCCTAGGGTGTTTTGGTTTGCGTATTAGTTTATGTTTTCAGCCCCAAGCTCAGGCTCTCTATTAAATTTTTTTTAACCTTTGAGTTCTACTATTATATGCAAATACATAAATATTAAAATATTGTGCTTAGCTCTTTGAAAATAATTTAATATTCACTATGTCCCAATTTCTCCAAAGTAAGAAGAAAACATCTTGTTTAGTCAGATGTAGACACATTAGTGGGTGGGGAGGTCCTCAGTGAAGGCATCTGTATGGACAATGCTACTCACATTATTCCTTTTAGACCCTGCAGAACAGGGCAGACTGTGTGGAAAGTAATAGGCAATACAAAAGAAGTGCTAGTCGTTAAGAATCATGGCATCATAGAACAGTAGGGGTTGGAAGGCACCCCTGGAGATCATGGAGTCCAACCCCCTGCCAGCTCAGGGTCACCCAGAGCAGCCCACGCAGGAACAGATCCAGGTGGGGTTGGAAAGTCTCCAGAGAAGGAAACTCCGCAGCCTCCCTGGGAAGCTCTGCCACCCTCACCATGAAGAAGTTTTTCTTCCTGTTGAGGTGGAACTCCCCAGGTTCCAGTTTGTGCCTATTGCCCCTCATCCTATCCCAGGGCACCACTGCAAGAGCCTGGCCCCTTCTGCTTGACCCCCACCCTGCAGAGATTTGTCACCATTCATTAGATTCCCTCTTAGGCTTCTCTTCATCAGCCTAAACAGCCCCAGGGCTCTCAGCCTTTCCTCACCAGAGTGATCCCTTCATCACCATTGTAGCCTCTGTTGGAGAAGAAGGGTAGCAAACCATAGCAATCTAGCTAAAGCCAAATGGTTTTGGAAAAAAAAATAAAATGTTTGTCTAACCCCATCTGGACATTAATATATCCCTTATTGTAAAGAGCATCTCTGTGTAGAAAGCAACTCTCTGTTGTTATTACAGAAAGGGGAGAAAAGAGAAATAAGAATAAATATTTTTATTTTATCCTGTAATATATTTATCTTAGTTCTTTCAATTTCTTGCTTGTTTGTGTTTGCTGTTATTTTTTTAAAGTTTGTAAAAGATTTTTATTCTTTCTACTCATATTTACTCCTCTCAGCTCAACAGCATTCATGGAGATTTTAATATTTTGTTATTTCAATGGGTAGACTTGGTGGAACAAAATATTATTCAAAATAATCAGGATGGACAGAATCTGCCCTGGCACTTTTCAAAGGACTCTTTCTCAGGGTTAAAGAGAGACAAATGTTTTGGCTGACTGTTTTCTTTAACTTCCGCCTCCTTTGCAGTCTTTAATATTTGAGAATTAACCCAAATACTGTCCACTTCTCTAAGGGGCTGTCTGAACAGGAAATGTCTCCTACACAAAGCAGTGTTGCTTTAGGGGAAAAATTGTTATTTGGCATGTTGATGTGCTTTCTGATGATGCAGTGGTGTTTAGTACTTTGTAATTGTCACTTTGATATTTTTCTGTGGACTACTAATAAAAATGGGGATTAGAGAACACTGCTGATCTCACTCCAAAACAAATATTACTACAGAGAGAACTAATACATAGGTTTTTTTTGTATCTGCTTGGAATATAGAGGAGGTGTACTGAAAAGAAGGTGGCAGTGGATTTACTATTATAGTCTTATTTTTTCACTTCTGTTTTTCCTTAGCCCTCCAGGTAGTGGCACTGCACTAGATTGGCAGTTTTTCCAAATCTTGTACACACTGAGGCTGACAACTAGACTGACCTTCTTGATATGTAATGGACAACAGACAAGTTGGAGTGATTTTCATTTATTAATTTTTCAATTCTTCTCTTTTCTTGTTGAAATTCCCTCTCTTCCTTCTCTTGTAACTAAATATCAATTCTACAGGGTTAAAATAGTCAACCACACATAGCAGTTTTAACGAATTCCTTATAGTTCTGTACATTTTGTTCAAAAAATATTGATTAAAATGTGGATCAGAGTTTACTAGCAATCATTGCTTTTGCAGCCAAGGATGTATTCCAGTATTAAATAATAGCCTTAAATGTATTGTTTAATTCTAACAAACAGTTAGATATCAGGGCCCAATTCCATATCTGTTCTGTAATAATCTCAAATCCCAGTCTGCAGTATGATCAGCTCTCCAGCTGTGCCTCTTGACTTTGTCCCAGTTCTAGCCCTTCACCTCTGAAAATGGTATTGACTTTGTTTTATGCAATGTCACACATTTTCCCAATGTCATCAACATCACTTTCATCTGAAATGGAGCTGCCTTTCTTCCATCATGATCTCAGATTGCCTATCCAGAGCTCAGCCACTCTAGGCACCCATGTATAGCCAAAGAAGCCGTGGTTTAGGTGATTAAGTCTGAGGTGGTGGATTTTACATTTGCAAGAGTTTAATTTCAAGCAACATTTCTTTATCCAAATTAAAGAGGGTGAGAACCTTCCACCAGCTCCAAAAATTAAGTCTTGCCACTGGCTTTCCAGACTTACTGCCCAACATCTCTGACACAAGTATTTAGAAGTGTATTTTCAAAGGGTTTCAATGCCATGTGAGATTCATACAATAAGCTACTGTTGGAATTGCTGAGACTGTTAAGTATTCTTCAAAATCTGCCTTTCCTATAGCTTTTTCATAAACATTATGTTTTGGTTGTTTTTTTCTTCCATAGATAGTAATATACTTGATTTGCTGTTGCTCCCAAGCCAGGGAATACGTATTGTGGGCTGTTTTTAGACAGTATTGTTGCTTTGAGATTCGCAGTATGACTTCCAATCTGTTTTACTCACTCTACTTTCCTCCAAGGAAGAAAGACTCCCCATGATTCCCTTGGAAGACTGTTAAATTGGGACTGTTTAATCAGGCGAGTCAGCATGGGTTTATGAAAGGGAGGTCTTGCTTAACAAAGCTGATATCTTTCTATGAACATGTGATTCATTTTGGATGGGGAAAAGCTGGGGATGTTGACTACTTGGACTTTAGTGAGGTCTTTGACACAGTCTCCCACAGCATTCTCCTGGAGAAACTGGCTAATCATGGTATAGACAAATGTACTCTTCACTGGGATAAAAACTGACTGAGCCATTCCCAGAAAGATGTGATTAACAGGGTGAAATCCAGCTGGCTGCCGGTCACCAGCAGTGTCCCTCAGGGGTCAGGACTGAGGCCAGTCTTGTTTGGCATCTGTTTTGATTACTTGGATGTGGGGATTAAGACATCCTCAGTAAATTTACAGATGACAACCAATTGTGTGGGGGTGTTGATCTGCTGAGGGCAGGAGGAGCTGCAGAGGGACTGGGACAGGTTGGATGATGGGCCAAGGCCAATTGTCCGTGGGACAATGAGGACAAGGGCTGGGTCCTGCATTTCAGTCAAAATAACCCCCAGCAGCTATGGGCTGGAAACTGCCCAGCAGAAAAGGACCTGGGGGTGCTGGTGACACCCGGCTGTATGTGAGCCAGTGTGTGCCCAGGTAGCCAAGAAGGCCAAAGGCATCCTGGCCTGGACCAGGAGCAGCGTGGCCAGCAGGGGCAGGGCAGTGATCCTGCCCTTGTACTTGGGCCTGGTGAGGCCTCATCTTGAGTGCTGGGTTCAGTTCTGAGCCCTTCATTATAAGACAGACACAGGGCTGCAACATGTCTATGCTTGAACTATGCTTGGGCATAGTGGTCATGAAATAATAGAATTTTCAGTTCTAGAGGCAGTAAGGAGGGGGGCCAACAGAACTGCTGCCCTGGACTTCCAGAGGGCAGACTTCAACCTTTTTAGGAGTCTGGATGGCAGGGTACCTTGGGAGGCAGTCCTGCAGTGCAAAGGGGCCCAGGAAGCCTGGACAACTCTCAAAAGAGAAATTTTTAAGGCACAGGAGCAGGCTGTCCCAGTGAGAAGGAAG
>JAOEGS010023454.1:20758-35590 GCA_025447755.1 Corythornis vintsioides
CTCAAGCTGGGCTACTCGGCTGAGCAGATAATCTACCTGCTCACACTGCACACAGCCATGGGAGCTGTCCTCTGAGGCCAGCAACAGGTTGTGACACTCTCTGCAGTCTGCTATCTGCACCCCTACATCCTTACCAACAACATGTGCCTGAATTCTCACATCGACTCTGGATGAAGACATTATCATGGTCTTCTTTTGTCAAGTGAATACCATACTGACCAGTCAGCAGCCCGTTTAACTGGATGGGCTGACTTTTTTTTTTGTTTGTTTTTAAACTCCGTTCCGCATGCGCCAGCAGCAGCAGGCAGCAATAAAGCTGCTTTCTCAGTGCACAGGAGTGAGTATCCGGTGTCCGGGCAGCCACGTGGGAACCCCCCTCCGGCAACTCTAAACCCCTTGTAAACAATTAACCCTCTCCGTTCTACCTTCAGGAGAGATCTCCGCTGTTCTAGGCTAAATTTCTGAGTAGAGAACGCCTGTAGCCTGTTAGATAAATATAAAAAGAGAAAAAAAAAAACAAACCCGCAAGTATTCGAAGTGAGAGCTTTCTCTGTGCACAGAAGTGAGTATCCGGTGTTGGTTGGACTCGGTGATCTAGGACGTCCTTTCCAACCATGATTACTCTGATATTATGTGATTCTGTATAAAAAAAATTCAGCATATAACAGTAATGACTATTTACAGAATATAAAGTTCTCACGTGAATTAACTAAACCTACTATTGTCTCAATTGTAATAAATCCAAATATCTTTAACTTGAGCATATATAGTGGGCTAGTCTTTTTTTTTTTTTTTTAAATTGTTATTACTTTAAGGAATTGTTTTCCTCCTTTCTAATTTATAAAACATCCTGCAGATAGGCAGAACTGTATGTAAATTATTCAGTCAGGTATCTGTCATATCATCCAGGCTGTCTAAGATTTTGCACTATCATCTGAACTTTTCACAAAGTAATGAGCAATCATTTTCTCAGGGCAAGAGATGGTAAAGAGATGTATAAATAATAAAAATTACAGTGGCAAGCTTTTCTTGGGATTTTTAACATCATGATCGAGGGCTAAAAGTAGCTGCTTTGAAGGAAAGATTTGTGACCTGAGTCCCATAACCACATAGGCGTTTCTTCCAAGAAAGTAGATCTCAAAATTCTGAGGCACAGAGCATCTTATATTGTCAATAAAGAAATAATTGCAAGCCATTTAACCAACCCTCTGTGTGCAATGCTGTATGCTGATTCAGACAATTTGCTTCAATCTTCCTTGTCAAATGCACCAAACACGGAAAACAGTGACTTTCCAACACAGAGCTTTTGAAACACAGGCATATAAAAATCACTTCTGTTTTCTTTTCAGTGAGGTCTCCTTGTAAGGATTGAGATTTTCCGAGAATGTACATCTTTCCGAGGTCCTTTTGTTCTTCCTTTGGAACTGGGAAACCAGCCTACAATTCTGCTAGTCAGCTTGGGAGAGAAGAGCAGAGTTGGACTGTGTATAGCTATTGGGGAGTCAGGGGAAGGAGAGGGGCCCTGGGAGAAACCCAGTTGTATGGGTTTCCTCATAGTGCTTCCTGGCACCTAATTTTCCCATCTTTGATCACTAATATCTGAACAAACTGATAGCATAGCTGCAGAGTGGATGTGTGGGCAGCTGGGACAGAGCAGACAGTGGGGTCAGTAGATGGCTGTGGTGGAAAACTTGTTGCATCCTGTTCCCACCCTGTCTGATAGCTGAATGCCAAGCATGTGTGTTAACATTGCTGAGTTAATTATCTCGGCTCTATGATAGCAACTATTTCCAACCTCGTGCTGGACTGAGTGGATATACTACAACTATACGCTTCATATCAGACAAAAGGAAACTCAAACTTCAAGGAAAACCAAATGTGCATGCAAAACGTACAAAACAAACCTCAGCAGGTTTGGACAAAGGACTGGGCTTGTCTAAGGGTGTCTATGGGTACAGAAATATGTGTTTCTCTTTGATTTATTCAGCTCAAGCATGAACCACCAGAAAGTGAAACACATTGGAAGTTACACTTGAAGAATTACCTTCTGTGGAGAAAGCTAAGAAAATAAATACTCAGCCTGTCCCTTTTCCCCCTCCAATGACATGAGACAAGCAGTCATGCTCATGGAAAACTGGGAGATGGCAGAAGACCCTTGATGTTAAATACAGACACAACACAGTAATGTTTTTCAAATTCTTGGAAAAAAATTACCTTCTTTCCAGAAAGCAGCATTTTTCTGCACAGTCCCTTGAGAAGGCAGAAGTTAGGCTTAAATTTTGGGTTTACCTCATCTTAACACATCCCTCTTCTGAAAGAGGAAGGAATCCAGGGAATGAAATACTCCCTTTTCAGCAAGTATGTTAGTCTGGCAAGTCTTTTGGAAGCTGGCGTTAGACATGGGGAACTTTCTACTTTTAAGAGCTTCCCAATGAATTTTATGGATTTTAGTCCAAAGCCAACAGGTTTTGAAGATGCTCCTCCTACACTCTGTTCTCCTTTGTCAGCCTCTACACTTGTCACATAGAACAAGGAAAGATATTTCAAAATGTTGTGATTAGCTTGTACAGCCCCATTGACCAGCCTCTGAATGAATGTTGCAGCAATATTACATATGGCTGATGTCTAGGGGTCTTTTAAGAATTCAGAATCATAAAGATTTTGCCTTAGACTATAAGGTAAAGAGAGAAGAATAAGATCTTAATTTAACAAGACTATGTGGCACATCAGTGCAGTCTTTTGCTTGATCTGCAGCAACATAGGAGTATAATACAGAAACAATTATAAATGCCATTCTATATATTAGTAGCTCAACCTTACTTCTAAAGCTATGTACTTGATCTAAAAAGGCTAATGCAGACTTCATTGAGATTCAAAAGCAGTATGATTAAGGGCATGGAAAAATGCTTGTAAAAAAAGGAAGTTGAATGAATTGAGGCTCATAGATTAGGTGACTCCTGCAGTTCAGAGTAGTGGTCGTAACAGAACAACATTAACAACCAAACTCATCAAAGGTGGTCTAACAGTAAAAATACATTAAAAAAAAAAATCATTAAAAATTAAATAATGAATCATAGAATACCAGATCAGAAGGGGCCTCTGGGATCATTTAGTCCAACCTTTTAAGGTAAAAAAAAAAAAAAAAAAAAGGAAAAAAAAATAGTTTAAATGAGATGGTCCAGCACCCCTTGAAGATGAGTCTCAAAACTATCCAGTGTAGGGAGATCCACCACTTCCCTTGGGAGATTATTCCAATCTCTAATTGTTTTCACAGTGAAAAGTTTTCTTCTGGAGTCCAATTCCAATCTCCTCAGGAGTAACTTGCACCCATCAACCCTTTTTTTTTCCATGTCACTCCTTGACAAAAGGGAGTTTCTCCTTCTCCTTGGTAGCCACCTTTTATGTACTGGAACATGGTAATAAAGTCTCCCCTAAGCTTTCTCTTCTCAAGGCTGAATAAACACAGTTTTCTCAGCTTTTCTTCTTATGGCAGGTCTTTCAGTCCTCTGATCATCCTCCCTGCCATTCTCTGGACCATTTCCAGAGGGAAATGAAGGGGAACCTGTGACTGCTCTGCAGAGGAGGAACTAGGAACACAATAGACAGAAGCAAGCAAGCTTAAACCCTCTGATAAATTGTAAAGGTTTTGGGACTCTTCCAAACACTCAGACCTTGAGACATTTAATATCTTCTACCTGACAAATGAGGATAAACATTATCAAGGTTCAAATAGTATCTATGTTCTGAATCTGCCAGGCAGCTCTTGAGTTTCTACAGCCTGTCAGAAGAAAACTCATCCCTAGTGTGTTTCTCCAGACACCAGTGCCATCAGCTGTGGACACTGCACTTGTGCATTTATTGGTTTCTAATATAGTTTAAGAAATTTCTCATGAGGTTTTGTCTATTTAATAAGGATGGAAAGGAAGTCCTATCTGCCTGGACTGTTGCTCTATTAGGGAATTGAAACAGTGTTTGTTCCCTTATTTTGATCATAGAATCATAGAATGGTGGGGGTTTGAAGGTACCTCTAGAGATCATCAAGTCCAACCCCCCCTGACAGATCAGGGTCACCCAGGGCAGCCCACACAGGAACAGATCCAGGTGGGGTGGGAAAGTCTCCAAAAGAAGGAGACTTCACAACCTCCCTGGGCAGCCTGTGTCAGGCTCTGTCACCCTCATAGTGAAGAAGTTCCTCCTTATGTTGAGGTGGAACCTTCTATGCTCCAGTTTATCCCCATTGTTCTTTGTCCTATTGCTAGTCACTACAGAAAAGAGACTGTCTCCTTCCACTTGTCACCCTTACCTCAGATATTTATCGACATTATTAAGGTCCCCTCTCAGGCTTCTCTTCTCAAGACTAAGCAGCCCCAGTCCCACAGGGTTGATTGGTGTAATTCCTTCTTGTCCAGTCTCATGATGCCATTCTCATAAGTGGCTCCTGTTTAAGGCAAAACACAAAACATTTGTGTTTTCACTTACACACATGTATTAAATCACCATTGGCAGTAACAGAACTGACCCCTGTCTGCACTTTTCAGACAGGGTTGAGACATTCTTTGATGTCAGCTTTAGGGGCTCCTGCTCTTGGCATCACATGAGGGCTCTCACTGCCCATGGCCATGACTGGGGACAATCTATTTCCTATTCAGTGATCTTAAGACAACGTATAGTGTCAGGTATGTTTTAGTTAGCTGATTTTACAGGCATTTTGTTCCTTTTTTTTTTTTTTTTTTTTTTTTTGTGCCACTGTTCCTCTCTGTGGCAACCATTCTGTCTTCTGTCAACTTCACAAATGTGCTTTTCATTTTTAACATTTTCAAGGGATTGTTTGGTTTTTTTATTGCCTTTAAGAAGTGAGATATGGAAAAGGAGTTAGAAATTCAGTCAAAAGGTGGATGAAAAAATACAAGATTATGCTTTTAATACCATTATATGGATAAAAATGAACAATAAAGAGTAAAAAAATGTGGCTCAATCTGTATAACATTCTGATGCAGGATTTCTAGTATGTCAGGTTAGATAACCTCCAGAAGCACCTTCCAAACTAGCTTCCTAGATGAGTTTTCATCACGTCAAATAGCTATTGCTTGGGCATTAAGGCAGTATGGCCAAGATGACAACTATTTCTTTTGCACACTGTCTTTGCATTTAATCCATCTTAATACATTTCAAATTTCTTTTCAAATTAACCTTACTTGTGAATTCTGTGAGTATCTCCAGGGATTACAACACTAGTATCAAACTACTGTTATTGAGATGAATGAGCTCCAGCTTAGCACAGATTCTCCTTTACTTTATATTCAGCATTCTGAACAATAAATTATGACAATACATTTTTAATAGTTCAGGATTAGTATCAAGTTTTGTAAATTATAAACACTCAGCATATTTTGATCATAATGAGAAAATTTAGTGCTTCTCCTGTCACTGCTGCAACAGGTCAATTGACCTGACATAGATTTATAAACAAGGAGAATTAAAATGTTGCAAATATGAGTTCATTATGACAGTATTTCACCATAGGTAGATTTAAAAAAAAAAACACAACAGATTCCTGAGTTGCTTATGCTGAACTCTCTTTTAATTTTCCTTGAAAAAAAAGAAAAGTAACCAGTTATTTTATGGCCCCGTGTAATGCTGCAATGATGATGATGCAGTTGATTTAGTGTAGCAAGGCCTTTAGTTTTTGACTGCTACTTGTAGTCAGAAACAGTGTTTTGTTTTTTCTGTTTTTTCTTTTTTTTTTTTTTTGGTTGGTTGGTTGGTTGTGTTTTGCTTGTTTGGGTTTGTTGTTAGTTTGGTTTTTTTTTTTTAAACAATGTTCAATAATAGGATCAGGTGATTGATTTGTGTCTAGTTTAGTTTTACTTGTCAGATTGTATAATGTAACCATAGGATGAATGTAGGAGATGCATGACTAGCTTTGGCTGACTCAGAAGCTGACCGTGACAAAGGAATTTTATAACTTGCTACTAGAAGAACATGAATTCTCAAAAATACAGTCAAAATTTTTATTCAGGTCTTAAGCAAACACTTTATATACATTGCTAGATTTTACCTGTAGGTCAGTAAAGTTAATTTCATTCCCTAGCTACTATAATTCTTCAGAAGGTATAAACAAAGACACAAACCCTCTTTTGTTGTTAGATCTTGCTAAAAATATCAACTCTTCTTTCAATGAATTCCAAAGGTTAGGAAAGAATTCTGTTTAAAAGAAAAAAAAAAAAAGGAAAGCAACCAGACCTCCCTCCCTAAAAGGCATTGCCTGGTAATTTAACGTCATTTCTTCTAGTTTGGGGTATATGAGCAATAAGACCTCTTGATTTTACCGTGTCTAGATTTAGCTCAGTCTTTTCTATAACTTCTGAGTTCGTCTCCAAATAGCTGCTCTCTTTTCCCTTGCAGTACTATACTGAGCATCTCTCACTTTGTCGATGGTTTTCTGGTTGTGCCCTGGTCCTATTTCCCTGATGCAGTCTGCTTTAGTGGCTGTCAGTCGAGTGAAGTGTAGGGTTTTTCTGCCACCGTTAGGGTGGGAGACGTACTGCAACAGCTCAGAAGCAATACTGAAGGTGCCCTGAAAAAGTCAGAAGGATAAAGACTTTCTTACACTCGAAGAGATTACAAGTCTATGTAGCAAAAATAAAAGAGAGAAGAGCCCTTTGTTTTTGTCCTGCAGTCCAGAATCAGATCAAAAGGGCACCACTGCAGGTCAAATAGCAACGGGTACAGGGAGCGAAAACTTAAGATATGCACCTACTATAAGTGAAAAATTTAGTAAGAACACTGCATTTCTTCCAGTCTGGGACCAGCAAGTAGCATGAGATAATATCAGCTGAGATTCCCAATAAAGAATGTCCTTTGCTGTGACACATTAGGAATGATGGTATGTCTAAACTAGATGTAATATCATATCCAATCACTGAACTGGTGTCCCTTCTTTGTAAGTTTTCAGCCAGGAATGACCTAGGTCTCTCTCAAACCTGAGTTCAAAGTTTGTCTTAACACAGCAATAACACTTGTAACACTTGCTGCTTGTACAGCCACTGTCTATCTGGAGTTTGAGTCTGTTGGTAACTCCTTGGCTTGTCAATCAAAAGCTGTGAAGCAGTAAAACCACAAGATGTGTTTCCACAGTCCTCTCTTCACCAAAGATCAAATTGATCAGTGTGTTATTTACTCTTCAGAGTGAACCCATGTTACTGCTTCACCCACCCTCCAGTTAGAGGTGACATTTTTACTCAAGTTCATGGCTTAAAATGGATTCACCAAAGGAAAAAAAATGCTTTTGCCAGAGTACCTTCAGGAAAGGTGGAAGTGTATCAGAAATGGTAAACCTAACAAAAGACTTCTGTTGTAAGACAACACCTTACAGAAAATGGGTATATGTTTTCTGGGAAGGGACTTTTATGACTCTATTGAATGACTTATATAAAACCTCTATCGTGTTACCTGTAGGACTTCAATGCTTACAGACTAATGCATTTCCTCAAAAGAACACATTGCTGTTCACCTGCTCGCAATAATTAAAGACTTGAACTAGCTCTTCAGAACTATTTCAAGACTTCAGGAAAATATGATCCCTTCAGATGAGCTCAGTGGTATTGAGTCTGCATGTCAGATTAGTACAGCACCATGAACGCTTCAATGACCCCTTCCTCCTTCACCAGTACCCTAGCCCTGTCAAACTGGCTAAGAAAAAGATGACTGAAAATACCACTGACACTAAGGAGGGCATTCCATTGCTTTTGATGAGCTTTGGATGAGGCCAGAGAGATTACCTAGTTGTCTGAGATCCTGATAACAAGCAACATCTGCTGCTCCAGGAAGTCTGAATGCAGGGTGGCAGTGCTGATATCAGAAAATTCTGCCTTGACACTTTGTTCCCTTGAATACTTTTGTTTTCATGATCACCCTCTTTTTTAAATATTTCTAGGGGTAATTAAAAAGAAAAGAACAAAACCAACAGATACTTGCCTTTTCTTTTACACACAATACAAACAGTCACATATATGTCACACTGATGGATTTCATTTTGGTAAATTTGTGTTACATGTGCTTTCATTGCAATGAGGACTTTGTTTTGATCTTTCCCTCAGGCTGATTACTAGCATCTTCCCAGGAATCAGTATAGCTGGATCTCAGGATTCTGAGGTTTGCATTCATTAAAATATGAAGTAATCAAACACTGTCTTCTCACAACATTAAAGAAGGAAGAGAAGTCTAGAAGGAAATATTTGTGTTTCTCAAAGCGTCAGATAAATGCCCCTTTACCTTGGTAAAGCCCAATAGAAGCTGGATCAGATCAAGTATCCTGCATCTTGTATTTTCTGGAAGCAATGAGAAATGTTCAGGAAAAGAGCACTGGGATTAGATGATAAGGTGAAGTCATATGTCACACATATTCCTCCCACAGCTAGTCCTGAGAAGGACTTGAAGCTCTTCCTATACTCTTCCTCCATGGCAGTAAAAGAATCAAACAGGGAAATCCCTATCTCAAATCTGACTCAGCTGCTAATTAGTTCTTTGCAAGTCACCTCATATTGCTCTGCTCTAGTTAGCTCACCTGCAAAATAGCAGTGATGATGCTTTTGGCTTAAAAAAAAGCCCAACAAACCAAAAACAAACACAAAAAACATTCTGAGGACTGCAGGAAAGTGAAAAAAAACCGCACAGATACTTATGCCTGGTTCATTCTCATTTGTTTCCTTGGCCACCTCTAACAGTCTTGTCTATATCTTGCTGCCTGTTTCCATTAATTTAATCTGAAAATAAATTTTTTTGCTCTCTTTCGTGTATTTCTAACTATCTTTCCTCCTGTCTGTTTATTCATTGTTTATCTCTGTAATTGTTTATCTCTGTAATTGTTTTATTCAACAGTTCTACAGATTTCTCAAAGAATATTTAAACTGCTACTGCAGAAACTAAAATTGGACCCCTTTATTTTTTTTAAAATATCTACTAGATAGCTTTACCACTACAGGAAGAAAAAGTATAACAGTCCCTTAGAATCCCACTGGAATTATTCTGGGATAATAAGCTCAAAGATTCACCAGAAACTGTTGAAGCCCATCTGGTTATGGCTTGCTATGTGTAAATTGACCATTATCTTTCCTGTATAGCATGATCAATATTTTGACCCATGCTGGTCATCCCTTTAGCTTCCTTCTTGAGAAAGAAACACAGCTCCAACATGATGCTGAAGTAAGGCCAGGTGAAAGTAATGTAGCATGTAATTGTTTGCTTTCACTGTAGGTGTGATTACAACTGAGGCTTAACATCTCTTTTGTACTCAGTAAGGTATGTTTCTGTCCTCACCTAACTAAATGATTAAAAGAGGTGGATGAAGTTGGCAGGGCAATGGGAACAGTAACTTTGAAGGGGAACATGACTTTATGCATCTTTAAACAAGGTTAACACTGCACTCTGTCGTTGGGAGTTCGCCAAATCTAGGGAAAAGAAGAACGATTACAACTACAGGAAGAAACACATTATAGTCATAAGGCCCCGGGACCTTCATTCTTGGCTGCAAAGTGCAGGGGGGTGGATATCCTGATTCTAGCACATTGGACTGTGCTGAGCAACAGACATGTCTTTGCTGTTTTTCTCATTTCATTCAAATTATTACAATATACATGATTTTGCTGATCTCTCACCATTAACTCCAATTCCATTGCTCAGGATCTCTGGAGATTACCTTCCCTCAACACCTTCATGGTACAATTGTCTTGAAAAATTAGATTTTCTTTACGGTTTTAACAACTGTTTCCCTATAGGAAATACACAGGCTATGTGTGAGTGAGTGATGACCATGAGAGGAACATATAATCCTTCACTGTTGCACCCTGTTAAAGTCCATAATTATATGTGTTTATATATATGGTGTATTTAAAATTATTACACCATGTAGTTTTTCTTAAGCTTTTCCATGCTTTTAACTTCTCCAGAGGTGCTAAGTAACTGTCCCTTCGTAAGTGTTGTTTCCCTGCCAAATTTAGCACTAATTGGCTGTGCTGAGTAGCATTCTTGGATAATGTACAGGGAATCCCAGGCTTACATGAAAACATGCATAAGAGTAGTGAAAATATCTTGCAGAGCTTAAATTTCTTAGATAATAGCAGGAAGCTGTTACAGTGACAAACTTCTATAGTGTTTCTTAATTCACTAAAATAGTGACTTCAAATAATTGTGCCTTTAGCAAAAAAAAAAAAAAAAAAAGCCAATAGCAGAAAAATTAATTCCATGTGAGGTTCTTTCTTGTTGAGCTGGGTTTTTTTGTTGTTTCTGTTTGTTTGGGTTTTGTTTGTTTGTTTTTGGATGGTGGTTTTTTATGGTGTGTTTTGTGGGGGATGTGTGGTGTTTTACGTTTTAATTAATCTAGCACTGAATTGTAAGGACAGTGGAGTAATAAAGACAAACCCTTATTGTAGCACCAATAGTATCACAACCTCCAATTAATCTGTTCAGTTCCTTCCAACTCAAACCATTCTATGATTACTGAATTTGGCACCTGAAACTGTGCATATGAAGGGGAACTGGCTTCTTGGGAGGCCTAGCTCTTTTGGAGAATTCCTAGACTGCATAAAGGAGTTGGGTAAGTTGGCATGTAGTGGTTTGTCATTGATTTGGAAGGCAACACTTCTTTTGGTTAATGAGATGATAAGGCAAGATTTATTTGGAGTGTGCAGATGTATTAGAATGAAAACATTTTCTTGAAACGTGTATGAATTTGGGTTGTTCTGTTGCTGAAGGTCTTTGAGATTTTTATGAGGTCTTAGTGAGGTTACTGGTAGTATTCTTGTGTGTCAAGATATTAGACATCTAACAGACACTCTCTGTTAAACCCCCTCCCTCCCCAAAAAGGAAGAGAAAGGGAATAAGGGAGAGAAACTCACTGGTTAAAAAAGAAGAGTTTTCATAAACTAAATAATAATAAAATGGAATATCATAGAATTATAGAATGGCAGGTGTTGTAAGGGACCTCTGGAGATATTTGAGTCCAACCCCCCCTGCCAGAGCAGGGTCACCCAGGGCAGCCCACACAGGAACAGATCCAGGTGGGGTTGGGAAGTCTCTAGGGAAGGAGACTCCACAGCCTTCCTGGGCAGCCTGTTCCAGGGTCTGCCACCCTCACAGTGAAGAAGTTGAGGTGAAATTTCCTATGTTCTAGCTTATACCCATTATTCCTTCTCTTATTACTGGCCACCATGGAAAAGAGACTGGCCCCTCACTAAATAACCCCAGCTCCCTCAGCTGCTCCTCATAGGACTTGGTCTCCAGACCCCTCCTCAGCTTCCTTGACCTTCTCTGGACTCGCTCCAGCCCCTCAATGTCTTTCTGACCCCGTGCTTCCCAAACCTGACCCCAGTGCTCCAGCTGCAACCTCCTCAGTGCCCAGTACAGGGGCATGATCCATGACCTGCTCCTGCTGGACACACTATTCCTGATCTAGGTCAGGATGCCCTTAGCCTTCTTGGCCCCCTGGGCACACTGCTGGCTCATGGGCAGCTGGATGTCCACCAGCACCCCCAGGTCCTTTTCTTCCAGGCCCTTTCCAGCCACTGCTCCCTCAGACTGGAGCTGCTGGGGTTGTTGTAACCCAAGGGCAGGACCTGGCACTTGGCCTTGTTGAACTTCATCCAAACACATAAATCCAGCACATAAATCTACCATTTATGTGGTAAACTCACACCATTGCTAACAACAGCTGACTATATACGTGACCAACAAATCCCACTCTTTTCAGGCCATGTGAATCTAAGAGGATGCAGCTTTTGCATCATGTTATTTTAGTTTTGGAGCAGGTGGCAAGGTTTTTCCCTGAATAGTTACATTTCAAGATGTTTCACAGAATAACAATATAAGCTTTCAATGGAGAACTTAAAAAAACCCAAACAAACAAACAAAAAAACCCCACCTTGTTTGTGGAACAAGTTTCAGGGACAATGAATCTGTTTTGTACAAAACACTAAATAATTGTAATGGAGCAGAAGACCTGCCTTTTCTAAAGAAATTAAGGATGCAAATCATGAGGTAGCAGGGAAGCTTCAGACATTGTGTTTCATTTTCTCACTGAGATGTCTCAAATTTCCAATGCAGTAAATGCAGTTGAAGTGGAAAAATAAGTTAGAAGAGATAAAAGGCAATACATGCCATCCATTTTGAGGAGCTGCATTTTAAACTACAGGAGCCAAAATGGAAATAACTAGAAGCTAGTACTTGAGTATGTTCACAATAGAAAGATTATTCTTTTATATGGAGCATATGATAAAAATCAGCAATGCTTTAAATCATAAGAAAAGAATAATGCTCTGCTCAGTATAACTAGTTTACCTGCCATGAATCTGAATAAAATAACACTTGATTGAATAAACATGGAAAATATTGAGACAGGAACAATTCTCTCAGGGAATAAGAAACTTGACAAAAATTGGAAAAGCATTTTCCAAAGGTTGATGTCTAGGTAAAAAAAGTTTGATTTTCTCAAATCAAATATCACACTTCTTTCCAATTGCAGTGAGCAATACAGATGACTTAGGGTTGTGCTGGACAGCTTCCTACAGGAAATGTTTCTATTGTACTCCTAGTTGGACTTCTAATTTGAAAGAGCCAGAAAAGGGGGATGGAGTCCCCCAGCAACTATAGTTATTAATGAAGCACATTTAATTCACTCTAATTTTAATTCAAATTCACTCTAGGGATTAAGCCCTATTCAGTTGATGGACCTCAGCAGTCAGTGATCCCAGGACAGAACTTTAAGCTATTGGTGCTACCTGAGATGCAGTCATCATGATGTCCTGTGGAAGGTTTTGTATACTTTAATTTCAATTTGTTAGAATAATTGATGAGCTGAGAAGATCTTTAGTCACTTTATTTTATAATATAATCTAGTAGTAATTTTATTTAATTATTTATTTCCCATTTAAAGTGTACTTTTGTTGTCCTGAAGAGACAAGTTTTGTTGTCCTGTACAGCAGTAGGCAGATAACTTTTGTAAGAATTAGAGTATTTTCCATTTATGAAAAAATGCTAGATAAAATATATTGGCATCTGGAACACAGAATGGATAGGGTTCGCCTCATCTAATTTTACCTGTGATGAAAAGAGTGGTAAGTATAATAAGCTAGTCATCTAGGCTCTCTTTGTATATAGTGGAGAGAGAACTAAAACTAGAGGTTGATTCATTCCCTCCCAACAGAGATGGGATGAATCACCATCTGGAGAGTTGATGTCTCATTCTGTCAGTGAGGAAGTCTAAAGTTAAAGTTCAGAGAGGTAAATCCCAGCCTATCTGGAGTATTTTAAATTACATAATAATTCTCTTTTATTTCTCCATAAAAACAGTCATTGAAATGACCTTTCACGTGGTGGTAAAAAGTCGTCAGCTTTTCGATGAAGACTGTTTTGTAGCTTTCACAATCCAATCCCTTTCCCAGGGCATTCACTACACAAACAGGACCTGCATCTGTTAAGCTTTGGGATGGTTGCAGATGCTGATGATTCCTTTCTGCTGATTATTCAGAGTCTTTCTGGCAATGATCACCCAGCTGCGGGTGATTGTTAAAGACCTGCTTGTTAGAGAACATTAGAGCATCCTTGCTGATATACTTGCAAGCAGCATGTGTGCTGTGTGCCAGAATATGCAGCCTTTGAAAGGTGGAAGCTGTTCAGAGCCAGTTTCCTCATCCTTGCTGTGGAGTTGGTAATGTCATTCAGTGGCACCAGCTGGTGTTCTGTGGGATTACAGATTGTGAATTCCTGCAATGTGTGAGAGAGTTCCTGTAAAAACTCCTATTCTTTTCCCAGTTTGGACAAGATCTGGTTAAATGTGATTTCTTCTCTTGAGTTCTAGGCATGCCACCTTCCTCTTTGTCTTCAAAGCTGTATTTTGTATCCTAAAAAGTTATGACAGTCACAGCTTGTATGTTCTGTATGTTTATGCCAAAGAAAGGTGTTATCCACAAATTTTAATCAATATAATCCAGGTATTATGATGGTATTGGACAATTACACTCCAAATATACTAATATACTAAAGCTATAATAGAAGCAAGGGTAGTTGTACCTTATTGATTATGAGTTTTCTGTGGCTGTTACAGAATCATGAGAGACAAATTCAGTAATATGTCTTTTTTATGCAATAATTTAGGAAGGTCATTTTGCTCACGGTGACCTTGATTAAATATTACTAATGAAACTGCATGTGCCATCTAGAAATTTGTGATGGAGCTTTTGTTATTTCTTTTTCTAATGTTCAAATATTAATTTGTGGAAGTTGGTGTACTATTTAGCCTAGTTGAAAACTGGCTCTTGTGACTTGACATTATGTTCTTGGAATGATTGCTTTTGATAGGTCCTCAAATGCATTTCTAAGCAACTTCACTGATGTCTCCCTTTAAACATTGAATCGGTCATCAGTTGTAGTGCCAATGACCAGACACACTCCTCAGGCTTTGCAGATGTCTTTGACTAGACTCATTTAATTAGTAATACAGACAGATGGCTTGGTATGGTTTCAGCAGGAATCAGATTCTATCTTACCCTTTATCTAAAGTTGCCTTATTTGTTTTGTTTGGTTTTTGTTGGTTTGGTATTTTTTTCTATAACAGTCCATCTGATATTGCCATGCCCTGTGAATGTGACCATGAGATCTGTTTGTTCTTTTCTGGTCTCCAATTTTCTGCTTCAAGCAATAGTTAATATGTTTCTAAAAAACTTACCTGCTATGAAAATGACTTCATTTCTCATGTACTTACAACCTCATTCTTCCTGTAGGTATCTGGAGAAAATAAAGACAAAAAAAAAAAAAAAAAAAAAAAAAAAAAAAAAAAGA
>JAOEGS010023456.1:0-10206 GCA_025447755.1 Corythornis vintsioides
TACTGGGAGATGATGTAATCTGAGTATACAATTAAATAAATTATTCTTAAAATATATTATACTACATAAAAGAGAAGCAATTACTTGAAAATAGATACCAATTGATTTAATAGGAAAACAGGCATATGGTAGTGGAAAAAACCCTCAGGCATTAACAAATGCAATCCCGTATTACTGCAGAGGCTATATATAAGCCCTATATCTTATTTAAAATTTTATTAAGCACCACCTTTAAATAAAGAACTTGTTTTTCCTGCCACTGCCTTTGCTGAGTAAAAAAATTACCTCTTAGGGGTTAGAAAAATTTATTTTTGTGGGACGGTTCTAAACTGGGCCTATGTCAAAGTTTAGAGAATAATCAGAGAGTTTTGGCAGCTTTTAGAATATGTCATCAAAAGATTCTGGGTATATATACTATTTAACAGTAACAAACCACCACACTGGAATGTATTTAATGTTTCAATGAGCTTTATTAAGAAATCCCCAAACCTACAGACTCACACTTTAAAGTTAATTTTAAACACATATCCTAAATATTTGCAGCATGTAATTTTCAGAGCCACCTTATTTCAAGTAGAATTTATCTTATTTTGATTTAAGAAAAAAAAATTTTTGAAGACCTCTTTTCCCTGAAACTTGTTTTTTCCATTGAGTGAAATGTACCATATTAAATCAATCTACACATCCAGACTTTTGAATCTAATTATAACATTCAAGATACTTTGCTTTAAGACAGATTATTAGAAGCTTAAAATATGTTGCTAAAAAAAGATAAATATTTTCTGACTAATACTTGGAAAGATGCTCACACATGAGAAGAGACTGCTTGCAGGAGAAAGACTGGAATATATTTATGATTGTGAAAGTATGCAGTGTATTGTTTTATGGTGTCTCTAGTTGTGTGTCCTCTCAAGGGACTTCTCAATTGATGAAGAGCCTACAGTTGGAACTACAAAAGACTTTCAGCTGTGTGCCTAAACATTTTACCATGTCTTTGTAAAGATTCTAATTATTTTGAAAATATATCAGAAAATTATTAGGCAAATCAATTTTTTTAATTGCTTTTGTGTTGTTTTTCTTACTAAACATAAATCTTTCCTAATTACATGATCTTTCACACACAAAATCATTGAAAATCTAGGCTTGTTTAAAGAAGTATCTGTTGAACAAATATCTTGGTTTTAACTTACATTTAATTTCCATAAATATTATTTCATAATTAGTCATGTATTTTTGGGAGTAGTCTAGGTGTTGATTTTTCAAAGCCATTCTATTTCTCCAAGTGTCCAAAGCTAGACAATTGGCTGCCATTGAAGAATCAATCCGTCAGTGGATTTAATTGCTTAAATACTTTTAAAGATGTTTGCTTTTGTTCTTGCATATTGTTATAGCTTCCATGGCCATATGTATGCAGTTCACACTGATGTTGGAGTAGCTGCAAATGGCAGACTTTCTGCATATGTAAACACCCACTATAATATGTTATTACCCCCTAAGGATTTATGACATCTACTTTCTGAATCTTAATCGTTCCAAAATAGAGACACATCTTAATCCTTTCTTGAAAAAAAGTAAATAAAAATGTGTTCAATAAGATATTAGACAAAACATCAGTAAAACTTCCATAAAGTACTTTGGAGGAGCATTGCAGAAAATCACAATAAGCAACTTAACCACTCAATTTACTACTGAAGGAAAGATGAAATTATTATCAAAAGGCCTTCTTTAATTCTTTTTGATAGAAAAAATATATTATGCTTCTCTGAGCAAAATATGTGAAAGACCCATTGTTACAGTACAGAGAGAGAATCAGTGCATTCAGAAACAGAACAGCCAAATCATAAATTTTCAGTGGGAATTTATGCTTAAAGTTCCAAAATAAATGGAGACATGCTTGTGATAAAGGGGAAGTGATTTTTGTTTTCATGCCTTATTAATTTAATCCATTTTTATCAAAACTAGTTCCACTTCATCTTATTTTTTTTACCAAACACTTTCCATTTCCCCGATTATTGCTGTGAAGCATTTTAGTAATTGAAAAATAAACTTTAAAATAATAATTTGTCAAGGAAAAAAAATATTCAAGTTAATAAGGAATCTAAAGGAATATTCTATAAATCAGCATGTTTGTAAGTAGAAAACAAAAAATATCTCACTATTCCATGAGCATAGTACTACCTCAGCAGTCCTTTTAAAGATTCATTAGTGTTTCATCACCAAAGGTTGACTTGTTGCTGTGTTCAAGTTGCTTGAATGTCAATGGTGAGATGAAATGAATATACCAAGAGATGAATAGTTCTTTTATACTTATCCAGACAGTAGAACCAATGAGTTTTAAATCCAGGAACAACACAGATCTACTTTAAAAAACCCTGTTTAACAGAATTTTTGTTCTTCTAATTAACCCCAGGCCTCCCAGGTTTGAATAAGATAAATGTGCAAAGAGAAAAGGTGCTTTTGCCAGCTGTCTTTTGGCTTAATTTCTTTAAGATTCTAGGTCTGATTCTGACCCCATCATTTTTAAAATCATTTTTATGCCAAAACCAATTAAAAGTATTTAAGGGAAGCACTCACAGCCTACTCATGTAGAAAACCCAGCAACCTCTAAAAATCTGGATGTTTCCATATCTGTGATTTTCAGGGAAATCAATGAATATACACCAGATGATCTGTCACACCAGCTTGGGAACAGGAAGCATTCAGAGCCATATTTGTTCCATTAAATGTTGAGGGAAGATTTCATTACCTTGAAGAAAACAAAGTCCGTATCTTCCTACATCAGATACGTAGCATATTTGCCCTTTGATAGCAGAAAAGTAATGACAACCTCTTTTAGCTTGTTTTTGTTCCAGAGTAGCACAGTACCACTTGCTTATCACCATTTATTAGGACATAGTAATTTGCAGAAAGTCCTTAAAAGAATTTTAAGCTCATTATGGACACCCAAGTGAGGCTGGAGGAGTGGAATAGAAGGTGGCAAAAATTATGGGTTACATTCAGTTTCCATTATCCACTACATCCTTTTCATGTGGCGCAGTGGAAAATTGCACAGCAACCTTCTCCAAACTGATGACATGTGTTAGTCTGGTTGTTTGGGGTTCTTAGTAACAATTTTTCATAATCTACAGCTATAGATGTCTTGGGATCATATATCAGATATAACTGTTTAAACCTCTGCTACAGTGTATGGTGAAGACTAAACATGCCTTGTGCAGATTCTGAGTACAGACTTCTGCCTACAAACATGAATATCTACCATAATATGTAAGTCTTTCTTCTGTTTCTTGTTGGCAACAACATTTCAGACTTAAAAAGTTTATCTGATTCAGCTGAACAATAGTTTCTCCTTGAATTAAATGATTGAAAAGTAACCAAATTTTTTTTTTTAAATATAAGTATTACATAATTTGCACTAACTTTTCTAAATGGATGCACTCTGTAACCTTCTCATTACACTCTGTGAGTGACTTCGACTAGAATATGGGCACTGCAGACAGAATTCTTTCCATACTGAAGCAAATCAGAAATAATGTTTTAAAATGTGCTTCTAGGTAGCTGTAACAAGGAAACCTTTCTAGCAAATTGCTTAGACATCCTTGCTAGGAGATATGTACATGAATGCTGCTTGACATGCTTCATTACAACAGCAGCATTCATTCCAAAAATCAACCAGCAAATTAGACAAATTAAAACTTGTTTGTCGTTCTAACAGTTCACAACCCTTTAGATTCTCCAGTAACTGTAAATACTTCAAAGAAAGTGGCATAGCATTCAATGGCATAGCATGAAAGTCATCAAATGATAATTATGTGGAATGCAAATTACACAAGCTGTGTAATGTGTCTGGCAGCCTGAGAATGGCAAAAAATCTTTACTGTATGTAGAAATGCTGAATCAGACTCCCTTCCACAATGTAGCAGGATACTGAAAATTCTTTTAGTAGATTTTGTTAAGATTTTTCTCCCTGCCCAACACTCATGTTTAAATATCATACCTCTTTCTGGTAAACATGTATTCTCACCAGTGTGACATATACTTGCATTAGAATAGCTTCACTAGTTCTTAAAAATGGAATTAGGAAGAGAAAGTTTTGTTAAGATATGCTCACCTCACATGTCAATCTACTTTTTGAATTTTACAGATGTATGCATCATTTGCAGTGAGTATGCAGCTCAGTATTTTCATAGACAAATTAGCTTAATACAGAGAAATATTGACATTTTTTCAACATAAGAACTCAATTTTGAGTATAAAAGTACACAAATTCCCAATTTCATTTTTGTTTTACTTTTTTTTTTTTCATTAAAAAAAGGTGTTGGAACAGAGGCATAAATCAACTACTTATGCATGAAGAAATATGTATGTGATTTTGTATTTTGTGAGCAAGGAAAGAATAGTCTAAAACAATAGGGAAAACCACACTGACTGTAAATAATGTAAACACCTCATGGGAAAAGGAAAAAAAAAATTAAATTTAAAGAAACCAAGTTATGATTTACTTCAAAATGTCCAAACTATTTAAGTCTTGCCAACTCAAATATTGTGCACCATATACAATTCAGTTGGGAAAAATAAATTAATTTCCTAATGTTTATGCTTCATAACAGTTGTAGAATTTCAACAACGCTTCTGTACTTCTAATCTCTCCATCAGTTTTCAAACTCCACTCCAATGAACTTTTAACTGCAAAGACAAAAGTTGGATCAGTGGGGTTTTTGAGGAATTCTTCCACCTCAGCATTGTTGTTATTCAGACTAATCAAGGTTGTCCTCTTCACAAGAAATTTATTTGACAGCACTGACTAGTTTGAACCTTCTCAGGATTCTTAGTGTCTATATATCTCAGCTTCTTCAATGTACTTTTTTTTTTTTTTTTTTTTTGGAAAGGTTATTTCTGACAATGGACAAAAATGTCTTTTTTTTTTTTTTCTGATTCAAAGATGAACAGGAAAAAATAAGACAATTAAGACTATTTTGCAGACACATAACAGAAAACTACTTACATTCAATTTTATTGTAAACTATGAATGAAGATAATGGCTACTCACTGGATAAATATTTGTCAGGACACCTCTGAAAATATGAAGATTTGCTTTTAAAATGTTCAGTAGCTGGTTATTTAAACCCTCTGAGAAAACATATTGGTTAGATTCATCTGACATTATTCATTAAGTGAATTAGTAAATTCAAGGTACATGGAAACTTAAAGTTTAATGAGATTTTCTTTGTTGTTCAAGGGAAATTTGAACAACTGACAGGACCTGGTATCCCAGGATTTAATAATAACTTTCAGGTGATGGAGTTTGGAGGAAAATCAAATACTTTTGTTTATTTTATGAATTAATCATGGGTTTATATATATGTTTTATTTAACAGAAAATGTGACTACATTGAAATTAGTATACTGAAACATTTGTCTGATTTTTATAAATATATATATGTAAGGATAGATATATGTATATTTTTGTTTTGATCATGATTTGTTGCAGAGATGATGATTTCCTGACAAGTCCAAAGTAATCCAACTTCAAGGACATTGACTAATATATTCTGAAGAATTTTGGCAAATGCCCCAAATAAGCAGTATATACAATTTAGAGAAACGCTTCATTAGTAAGGTAACTCTTCAGAGTGGTAGCATTACTGTATGTAGTGTATTAGCCAAGGCACAGATATATAAATTAATATATCCAGCAGCCTCCCTGGGTTTTGTTATCCCCCCCCTCCCCCCGAACCCGAGAAATTGTATACCTAGTTTCCACGTACATTTCTAACCTTTTAGGCTTAGTTCTTGAAATTAATCAGGATTTTCTTCCTTATCATCAAAGAAATAATAACATAGGGTTCCATTTTAATCTCTCTGGATCTTAATAACTGATTAGGCAGCGATTATTCAACATTTCTCCTAACATGTTCAGCAGGGCACCTAGTGAAGATAACTGATAGCAGGTTGAAAATGAGAGTAGTACTTTTTCTCATATAAAGAAAATTAAAATCCTGAAGCTCACGGCCAGAGTATGTTGTGGAAAAGTCCAAATGGGTTAAAGAAAGTAATAGCCACAGTTTCATGAATGCACATTTTTTTTTGAAGGCTGATAGGTAGAAGGATGAGATTGACCACTAGTCCAGAAGCCAGGAGACGTGCCACAGTGCAGAGTTTATTTTATGCTCCCACTCCCCTAAGTGTCCTCTGCTTACCACAGCCATGGGCTGGACACTGACTCAGGCTGAACTCTCCTGTGACTTGAATGACTGCTGTAATGTTTTTATCATATCTATTGGAGATAAAGGTAAAAGTACAATGGTTCTGCTCAGCCACCATGTAGGGTAAATGTATTAACAACTAAAATGAGAGGCAGAACGAAATAATTCACTGACATCATGGGAATAGTTAATTAAACTAGTGCGAGGACTGTAACTTGAAGTAAATGGGGTGTGAGCTAATTCCACCTGCAAATATCGTTGTATGCTGATATGGATGAACGCCATACCCCCTTTTAAAATACATATGTTTACTATTGTATCTAATGGTTTTGTACAGCACTTTAGTCAACATTTAACCAACTCTAGTAACAAGACTGTGTTTTCTTATAGGTACTGCTAAATGATGTAATATTACTTCCTGTAGCTATGGAGACCTTTGCTCTCGTTAGTGCTGCTATTCCATTTGACTGTAACCCTGAATAATCTTTAAAGAATGTTTTTAGTCATGGGCCCTTCACCTTCTGGTGATTTCATCCAGATACAATTTCCACAGGCTTTACTGGGTTAGACAGAATAAAAGAAGGGACCATCTGAATAAAATAAAATGTCACCATTAAATTGGCTTTTGTAGCTTAAGGTATAATGTAATGATATTTTCCCAACAGCTGCTTTTAGTTGAATTTGAAGTTTTGAAAACCCTTTGCATATGATTCAAGTAATAAAATGCAGGTTGTGTTACTTCCTCCTTCTGTGTCATATACAATAAGCAAAATGTTGATACTTTACATGCAACTGGTGGTCATTAGGAATTTTTACTGAATGTTAACATTATTTGCTGACCTCAACAATTGACAAATGAGGCACCCAGTGAAAATTGATTAAAAATCAAGGGGTGGGTGAATATTATTTTGGAATTAAACAATTTCATATTTTTGTCTAATTTCTGTTGTTCAAAGAATTTTATTATCTGTAAGTTGTTCTTTGTAATCTTTCAGTTATTACAAATAGATTGGAATCTAATTAATGCAATTCTACATACCTTCATGTGTTGCTTTTTATCTCAAGAAATTTAAAGTAGAAACTAGGCAAAGGAATCACTTAACAAAGCACTGAAGTACAGCCAACCCTGAGATTAAATGTAGCAACTGTTTGTCAGTATATATGACCAATATGCAAGAAAGCAAAACAAGGAAGGAAGAATAAGCATACTCTTTGGAATTTAGTACCACAAAATCTACACCTCATGCTGAAGTAAAATGTCACAGTCCTGTAGTAATAATTTTTTGTGACACTCACTTTGTAGTGTTTCTAAAGTAGTCACGTTGTTGTTCATCCTACATTCCTTACTATTACTGCTTCTGTAGTAAATACCGTTCAAGCACTGAGAATTAAAAAAAACAAACAAACCAAAACAACAAAAACAACAAAAAAACCCCCAAAGAATATGAAGAGATCAAAGGAGAAACTACTCCAGAGACATGTATGTCTGGCCCAGGAAGGAATTTAGTTCTTTCACCTACCTCTTCTGCACTTTCCAATCCCTCCAGTAATATTCTCTTTCAGTATAACCAACATCCTTGACTATAAATAAAGTTTTTAACCCATTAAGTTATCCAGCATCTGCTGCAAAAAATGACAAGGCATTTTATGGTATAAAAATAATCAAAAAGATACTAACATGAACACTTTAAGTTGTGGTTTTTGAAAAATGAAGATGTTTTCAGTTATCTGAAAAAAAGGGGGTAGAATCAATGTATGATGTAAGAAAGCAAAGATCAGCAAGATCTTATATGAGGCAAAATAATATCAAAAAAACAGAAAAAAAGTTGACCAGTTATGTCAAGGTAAAAGAGCAACACAAGGAGACTAAGAAGTTGCATAAGTCAGAATATGAGAAGTGTGAACAGATGCATAATATGAGGCAGAGCAGCAGTAGAACAGGAATGTAGAATCCAGAAAAGTAGGAGAAAGAGAGATTAAGAATGTGCAGGAGACAGACTGCAGGAAGACTGTGGTGTGTGTGAAATGCAGTAAGAAAAAAATAGGTATATTCCCAGTTGTGTTATCCTAGGTAACTTTTGACCCAGACTGTTGAAATGACAGGCATAAAGCAGCCCTATTTTCAGGGAGCACAACTTATATGTTAAGGACCTTTCTCTTGCTTTTTCTGTTGCTTGTTTTCCTCAGGAGGATGTGACAAGTTAATAATAGTTTAGGTCCTTCTAAATGAGCTGATGAGTTTGCAACACTATGAGTTCTTCACTCCAGAGAGAACACCACTTTATGAGACAATCTCGTTACAGAAATTAGCATTTACTGTGACTCAGCTATCTTCATTTTAGAAACAGAAGAAAGAGACACAAGCATTGAAAAGATACACTGGTATCCCTAAAGGAGAACTTCAGGGAACTTCTTCATTACTATGGTTTTAATTAGGCTTGACTAACTGCTGAATGATTGTTTATACTAAAAAAAAAAAAAAAAAGCAAAAAGCTTTCATTGGGAGAATGTGAGATCTAGGAAAGTAAGAATTATTATAAGTCAAACATTTATCAATACTTCTCAGAGATTTCAGGCTTAGATTTTTGTGGAAAGGGGGAAAATAGATTAAAAAAAAAAATCCACAACAGGATGCTTTGAAACAAAATAAAGAAGAAAAACACACAACAAAAAAACCTCAACAGCCTAAAGAGATGACTTGACTGCTTAAACTACTTGGATAAGTTTCTGTAACTCTGCACTTGTGTCCCACCAAACTACACTGTCTAGCTTTGGCTTTATGGATGGACTCTAGCTGGACTATTAGTGGTGACACATTCCTCTCAAAAATACCTGTGAGAAGCCTACATTTTCCTCACACAAATAACAAAAAAAACCCCCACTCCATAAAAAAAAAAAAGTTCCTGCAAACTTTGTGCAAAATAATCTTGAAAATATTGGGGAAAGTCACTGCTAACCATTGAATGTTGATTAAGCAGTCAAGTGATTATTAATGGTATTATTGCAGCTGCTGGCATTATGGAAGGATTATGTTAGGGACTTTTCAGAAAAACAGCATCTGCAGAAAATGCCCTCTTTGTGATCAACTAAGGAAAAACTCTCAACAGGTGTTAAAAATGGCATACTACCATTTGCAGCACCTAACTTTGTCCCTTTAAAGCCAATAAAATGTAATTACTTCATTTCAAAAACATGTAATGAATCAGAAATTAAATAGTTCAAAGAAGGGAAAGGGTTGTTGGTGGATGCTCAAACTTTCTGTCTCTGTATATATCAATTTTTATGTATACTTGAAGGCTTTTTCCCCTGTATTTTTCTAGTCTAGGGCTGGCAGCTTTGCATTATAGCACCTAAAGCTTAGATTATCCCTCCTTTTCTATGAAAACATCTTGCAAGGAGAATATCTGATGTCATTCTACCTGATATGAAGTTCATGTTCAAGGATTCTGATCACAAAGCCACTGAAGTTCATGGAAAAAACTAGTTTAATTTCAGGGAGGTTTTTACCAAGTCCAGAATTAAAACCTGGGAGGTTTGTTTCCAACATCAAAAAGCACAAGCAAGTTCCTTTTGAACATCCTGCTTCTCATTCTGTGCTTTTGCATGAAGGAATCTGACCAAATAGTTGCACTGTTGCTTATTCCTTTCTATTAATAGAACTGTATATCTGTCTTGAATCTGATTTTATTATTGTTATTCTTGTACCTATGCAGTTTATTCTCTTGCCCTAAATTATGCCTTCAAGAACCACAGTTCATTCAGTGGGGGAATGAATCTGTGGAGAATACACCTGTCATGGTTTAGGGTCAGGATGGCCCCTTAGACCTGTAACAGACGCTCTCTGTTAAACACCCCTCCCTCCCCAAAGAGGAAGAGAATAAGGGAGAGACTGAGTGATTAGAAAAGGAAACTAGAACAGCTTTAATGAAAATGAAAATAATATAATAATAAAATATAATAATAGATGGAATATATACAGAGATGTACAAAACTAGTGACACCC
>JAOEGS010023456.1:11532-21593 GCA_025447755.1 Corythornis vintsioides
AACTATAATACTCGATGGAATCTATACCGCTATGTACAAAACCAGTCTCACCCCGCCCCCCCCCGCCCCCTTGGTAATTACATCACCATCACCACTAATACTGTGGAGCAGGCATTGGGAGAGTCCTACACAGGGCCCAGCAGTGGACAGGAGCTGTGTGCAGGAGCTAGATTCTGGTATCAGATTCAGGAACACACCAATCAGGACTGAAGGCAGAACAGACAGAGACTTCCTTGATGTTCCAAGGAAGGAACCAAAAGACAACCTGAGCCAAGCCAAGCAAAGCTGTCAAGGCTGTCTAAGAGGGCAAAGAGTCCCACAAGAGCAGAGAGCGAAACCATCCATTTTTATACTGAATATCCTGTATCTAGGCTGGAATACCTCATTGGTCAGTTTGGGGTCACCTGTCCTGTCCTCGCCACAGGTGTGGCCTTTTACTTCCTGCACCCCACAATATGTGCATAAGACCCAGCAATGGCCTTGATCTGCACCCCAACCCTTGGCACTAACTCTAAACAGGGGGTGTTATCACTGTCAGGAGCAGATACTGTCTGGGAAACAGCTGCTGACTTCAGACAGTGCAGTTAGAAGAATGAGCTGAAAAGTAAAATCACTTAACAGAATTAGTTCAGGACAGCACCTTATTTGATTTAAAATTTCTCTGATGTGTCATTGCTTCTCAGCTGGTCTCTTACATGACTAACTGCACTATCCTCTTTCACATGCGTGGATTTGTGAATGATCCTCACTTGACACACTATCATATTAACAATTCACCATTAATTATTACACTCCACACTTGGTTATTCTTGAAAATTTACATTCAGATTTCTCTAGATTCCCTGTGAAATTATAATTTGTAAATTTAGTAAATGTCACATTAGTGTTATACATTATTTTATGACAAAACAAATTTGTTAGAGGAACTGCATTTTGAAAAGATCACGTAGATGTGCATTTTGTGTCATGTAAATCATTTAGAAAAGCATGTTGTTGATAAAGAATCCATTACAAAATGGGATTAATATCAAACTTCTGTTTCAAAAATGGTACATATAAATTCATATTTCTGAAAAACTGATATAGTAGAGAAACAAGGCTCGAGGGTATTAATAACTCTGTCATCAAAGCAAGTTTGATTAATATATTTGCAATATGAACTGCAGCCATCCTTGAAATTATGAGAAAACAAAGCAACGAGAAATGGCTCACAAAGTTGGCACTACACATGATATGCAGGCCTTGAGGGGGATGTGAGCAAGTGACACTGATTCCAGCATATTGCCACAATGAAGTGATTAACTCCACCATAATAATAATGTTATTTTAATGCATCGTTCAGGGCTTTAATTATAACTAGTATTACTAAAATGCCAGCTGAGACTTATTATTCCTTAGACCATGTGCTATGCTACAGACACAGTAAAATTGCTACTTCATACCATTACAAGATTTGGGTACATACCATCCTCAGCATACCCCTGTTTCTGTTTGTGTGGGAAAGGCATGTGATAAATGAAGGACTGTAGTGAACTTTATCTAGTTTCAGATTTGGAAACTGGGAGATCAGGGCTGCACCACACAGTACATTTGCACTGCTGCAGAATAAAAGAAAATTTTCTCCCTCACTAATTTCCACATCTTACAGATACTGGGAAGGTTGTTAGTTTTCCCTTTCTGTCATGGCAATAGTTTGATGATGTTTAGTTTTCTAAAGGTTGCTGTTTTCTGAATGTGATGTTTAGTTTTCTAAAGAAATGCTGTAAGATAAATACCTCAATGCTTTCATATATTAAAAAAACAACCAAACAAAAAACCAACACGCCCCCCCCCCCAAAAAAAAAAAAAAGTATATAAAAACCTAACCCAAACTATCCAAGGGTCTGGTTAGTCAGCCAAAAAATCCATCTGGGGTGCTTGATCCTTCACTGTGTAAAATGTTCCCAGGCCTACAGAAGGTAATAGCAACTCTTATTTGTGCCAGCTGGGGATCTAGCCCATGAGGCCATAAAGCAAACAGGGTAAAAATCCCATCAAACTAAGCATAATATATATAATTTAGGCAACCTCTAAGGGCTGTTAAACTAATAAAATCTGAATTGAGAGCAAGGACATAATTAGCTCTATTTGTGTCATATTTAATTTTATCAATGATATGACTAATTGGCCCCTTTGCTATCTATATTCATTGTTTTCAGGCTTGACTTGTTTTTTGCTTGTACACTTGCCAGGGGTTTGATGGCATTGTTCTCTGGAGTTAACCTCTACTAGAAACAACACATCTCTAGATTTGCACCATGGCAGCTCTGAATAGAAAGGTGAGCTCATTGTGTGATACTGACCTCCTCGTACATTCACTCTATCCTTTGGAAAATGGAATATTATACTGCCACATTATTTAAGCTTTTACTTACTTTTAAGTATTCTAAAGTGAGTTTTATTTATTTTGTTGTGCCCATATTTTTTTTTAAAAAAAGCATGACCGCAGCAAAATGGTAATAACTGCTAAATGTACCTGTCTGAAAAGCAGGAAATTTCTTTTCTATATGAAGATCATATTGCTCCCTTGAATTAATCATTTTCTTCCCCCCTACACTACTTTATAGTGCTTATAAAATCCATACTGCGTTTGAAAGCTTGTCCCACTGCTGGTTTGCATTTCAATATTGTGACAATAATGAATAAATTGTTTATAAATTTATTCAGCATCCTTGTTACAAGCTAAAGTAGATTGTTAGATTGTTTGGTAGACATTCATTTTGAATGCTAACTATATAGGATCTTATTTGATGCCACCTAATACATGTAATGCAGAAGAAACATAATACCAACTCATGAAGTCAACTTCAAGATTGATTGAAATATGATGTTGCATTATGTAACATGGGCAAAATACAGTTAATTAAAGCTAACGATTAGGACCAAATGAAATATGAACCCATTAAGATCTAAAATGTTATATATACATGGCCTGATTGTAATTTACATGAGTTAATGTAAAATATCAGTTCCAGAAAAAACAGTTAAGCCACACCTCTAAAATGAGTACAGCTGATAGGATTACTGCTATTGTTGTCTTGAAATTAAGAGAACCAATCAAATCAAGCAAATTTGCAATCAAAACCAAGCAGAGAAATATGGGTTACTGAAATCAAATTACTTCTGTGGTTTTTTCCTTTAGTGTAGCTACCATTGGAGATTTCCAGTTCTGTGCCCATGTTTTAAGAGGATTTTAGAGACTGGGCAAAGAGACGGAGAATATGATTATAACATAAGATTTTTAAATTTAACTCCAGATTTATCACAGGTATCACTATACATGTAATACAGCCATCTTAAGATTGGAAATGAATACTACAGAGTCCTTTTATCATTATTACTGCTTTTTCAGTGGAGCTACATACAGAGGGCAATAGTATCAACCTAAGTATGAATTATCCATTGAAGGTTGCTACCTCACAGTAGTGAGTATATAGAGCACTTTATATACCAAGAAATTAATGTGGTACCAGTATCTGTAAAAAAAATCTCATATTGTTAAGAAAAAAAAAAGAGTTGGGAGAAGGACTATCAAATATGTGGGCAATAACATTACAAAAATGAATGATTGGAATTGGGGTTAGAAAAACTAAAATCAGTAATTCAGAAATAGAATTAACTGTTGTGGCAACATGGCTTTTTTATCAAGTGTTCTAATTCTACTGTGACTATTGGACTTGAAATAGGAATGAACTCAGAGCCAGTGAAACCCTATATCCCACAAATTTGGTTAAACAGCTTTATAATAGACTGTTGCCAAGTTCTTCCCACTGGGTAATTAAAAATCTACCTGTTCTGCATTTCTTTCCAGCCATAAAACCATGCTGAAACCAGATGAGACCTCAACATACATATTCCTTTGAGGTGCTGACAAATCCTGTTTCTGTTGTCTCTGTTATCTGAATGGTAAATCCCATATATTTTTCATAGATGGTGAAACAGTGCAGAATTACAAACACAGACAGCAGATGTATAAACATAACAATAATTACTATGTTTTTACAGTTGAAGATTTCTTCCTTCTGCTTAGTCTCTTTGTGCTGTGCTGGACACTGTACATAAAGCCTGGGGAATCGGCAGCTCTCCAGGTGGACGTTCCTGGAACACGGCACAAACCTGGCTTGGTGAGTCCAAACCACCCACCTTGTAGCATTTGGCTCCAGAATGTTTCCTGGGAGTGGGGCCCGAGTTACTGCTGTTCTCTGCCTGCTCTTGGCTGGTATCACAGGTTCAAGAAACTGGGAACCACAGGAGACTTCATTCAGCCATATACATTCCATACTCACCTGTTGGGAAAGTGCATGCAAACCCTGGACTTTCTGAAAAGAAGCGTTTTAATGAAATTGTAGCATCATTTTAGGAAAAAAAAAAAAAAAAAGAAAAAATAGGAAAAAAGGTGAAGAAAAGGAATGAAATGCTCGGTTCTCTATAATGACTCATGAACAACAGTACTAGAACTAAACACTGTAGATAGATAATTCAGAGAAATCTTGTTCATAATCTTTCTAGATACATAATTCAGATAAATCTTTTTCCTAATCTTTCTAGTTTCACTAACAAAGACAGTTTGTGGGTTGATATTGCATGTGATTGAGTGAAAACTCACTCTGAAATTCAGTGCTTTTAATTTCAGAATAAACTTCAGCCACGCTTGCTGTTTTTCTTTGCAAGAACTTCCAGCTTTATGAAAAGAGATTGACTTTTAAAATTATTTTCTGAAATGTCTCAATACTGATTTTCCACCTTCTTCTACAATTCCAGTTAATTAAAGGTAAATTAAATCCAACCATGTCACCCAATTACATCCACATTGCCCATTTTATTATATGTGTCTAGGTTGACAGCATAAAGAATTGCCTTCAGTAGAAGAAAAGCAAATTATTCTCTATTTAAACTGCTGGGACGGCATTTTAATTCTTTAAAACATGATAAGCACTTACCAGAAGAGGACAAAATTACCTTAAAGAATCAAACCTTCTGTTTTTCAATTGACTTCAGTAACTTGAAGCTTTTTAATTAAGTACACCAGAATAGTTTATTGCTTTAGCCGGTTCTCTGTACCTTTGAGTCATCTAAAGTATAAAACCTTTTATGTGGTAATAACATTCCATATAGGTTTTCAAACAGCATAAAGGTATTGGTTTAGTCTATTTATGCTTAGCTCTCTACATCTGCTAAGTAATTGCTTTTTTCTTTAATGAAATATTAGAACACCAGAGCATGTACTTTGTATGTATAGACACCGTGGATAATATATAATAAAATCATTCATGCTGCAATAATTAAAGCTGTGTCAGCATTTTCATGACAAACTCCATTTTCAAGTGTTTATAATTCAGACATAAAAAAAAATCTTGGACTCTTTCCACTGTATCTGAAGGCCAAAAAAGTATATTCATAAAGAAGTTTACAAGTTTTGAACACTTGTCTTGCAGGTGTAGAACTGAAAAACAATTTTGATTTACAAATTAATTTTGACAAGTAGCCACTGGCATTTTTAAACTCGAACAAATCCAAAACACTTGAGATTATCAGGTTCATAAAACTGCTTTCTGTGACATTGTATTAATTGCTGAAAATGTGTATTGTCATCCCTCATCAAATTTGTGATTGGTCACAAATATACTGGTAAATGCTACCAATAAGTAAATTTGTAGCCTATGAGAGCTTAAATCTAATAATATGAAGTGTGATTGACATACTGTTTTATGAATGCAAGTATATATACATTTAACTCTTTGTGAAGGTGCTAAATCAAAACCCTCTGTTAAATAAAAGTGCTATGGAAGTTAGTGTGGGTTTTGGCAGAATTTTCTCTCTAGAGACAACAGTCATCTGTTTTTTTCACAGATTCCATACAGCATGGACATCAGCTGTCTGCTTTCCCACAATACCCTTTTAATGTGCCTTAAACCTGGTGTGAAGGGAGTCATTGCAGTGATAACAGAGTAGCTCAGTTATCATGTCATTAAATCTTTTTTTCTGAGTCTGCTAAAATGGCTGTCACTTGGATGGAGTTTCTTGTAACAGAACAAATGAATAACTGAGGAATCACAGCTAATTCCATGAAATAACAAACAGGGCTTGGCTTGGTCTATGCCTGCCACCTCACACATACACTCATCAGCTAAGGGAAATTTGGCCTGTGAAGATATGGAAGCACTGATCCATGGACCATCAAGCTTTGCTGGCATACTGTGTACTTGCAGAGTCGTAAGGAGCCCTGACAGAGCTGTTCTCTGCAGTGCTGGCCATCTGCACAGCCTTCTCAAATCTCTACTTGATCAAAGAGAAAGGAACACCATCTCTATTATATTAAGGATTTTTTCCCCACTAATAAAATTGGAAGTGTGGTTATCTTTAAGGTAGAATAACCCCTATAACTTCTGTTCTGTCCTATACTTGTTATAAATCAAAACCATAGACTGCATCACTTTTCTGCTGTGCATTGACCAATGAAAGATCTGTCAGGGATGAGTCTTTTTGTCTTGCTGATTGAAGCAAACAAAGACAGGCTTTGCCCTACAGAGCAAAAAACTCTGCAAACCACTGCCCTCAGGCTGTGTTCACACCCATTCAACATATTATTTAGCTTGGAGAGCTATAAGGCTTTGTGTGGCATCTTTATGACCCTAAACATGATTGTTCCTTTTCACTTTCATTTTGATTAATGCAAAATATTGTGAAGGCTGTGTTTCAGCTGCTCAAGTGGTATTTTTAAAGCATGATGCCAAGGATCATGAACTGAACGCCCCATTTTGTGATAGGGGTTATGCTAGGAAAACTTTTGGGGATGATGCTGGAAAAGTCTGCATGGGACAGAGGTGGTATTGTAACTTTTGTGTCCTTATAGTCTTCTGTTTTCTTTGTAATTTTGACTAGCACAGTAGATGGGCCTGGCACTATCCTCATGGAGCAGACTACAAGAATTTATTTGGAACAGGAGTATATTTGGGCTTACTAATAAACTAGTTCTTTAGGAATTTTATAAAACAAGATTTAGAAAAACAGATTCAATTGCAACAGCACTGGGAAGAAAATATCTATTTTTGTGGATGCATAAGGCCTATGATTTAAACCCCAATGTTACTAAAACTACCATGTGTCAGTCTTTCAGATGTAAGGGTCAATTTGCACTGAGAAAAAAAACCTACTGAGGTAAAAAACTTCCAGTATAAATCATATTATTTTGTACCGTGCATGTCTCTTTTATTTTCTCTAATGTAAATTTTTAGGGTAACACTAATGCTATTATACAGGTATGACACACATCTGTGATATGCACCATGTGAATTTGCTGTGCTGATACTTCAAAGACAGGTTTACATTCATGGAGCTTTTAAAGTCCAGCACAACCTTCTGGAAATGTAACAAACACATTTCTGACCTCAACCCTTCCTGTGTGCAGTATTGTTGGACAATTTGTCCCAATTTTACAGGTTTTTAATTTCAGTGTTGTCAGAGTAACAAAACTTGTAGCTTATGTTACTTTAAAACCATTTAAAACTAAGCCCTGCTGTCAAGTCCAAAGAAGCAAATGAGATAACACCTGAGTCAAATTTAATATAGGAAATCCCACATAATATTTGGAAAAAAACCAACCAACCAAAACAAAACAGAAAATAATCCTACTGTTGTCTCTATGAATCTTTTTCTCACTCTTCAATTTAAAAGGAAAAAGTATAATGAAAAATAAATTATTTTGATTCGTGGTTTCCTTAACACTGTTTTCTAAGGTTTTACACCAGAGCGTAAGCTACTGAATCAAACTCATAATCATTGTGCATGGGATTTGTGCATATCATGGGTTTCATATATCTTTATCATTCTTTAAAAAACAGAAGTAAAAACCAAAACAACAACAACCACCACAAAACAGAAAGCCTTTCACATTAATCACTTTAAGTGAACTCACAGAACAAGGACAGAGGCATGTTGCTCTTAGAATGCATTCCTTTGCTGTTTGTCTTAATAACTTTTTCAATCCAAAGCATCATAGGAAGAAGAGAGTAATATGCATCTTGACTATAGAAAAGCATGATTTTCAATTTCTTCCCACAGTTTCACTTCTATTATTCCTGAACATTTGTATTTACTGCCATCAGCACCTAAGCTGATTACCCCTCTTGAAGACCAACCTAATATGAGAAAAACAATGTTGCAAACTGTACCAGAGTATCAGAATGATAAATCACCATGACAGTATTATTTCATACAAGCACTTTATGTGAACTTCTGCAAGTCCATTCATTAAGAATAAAATTATCAACAATCAACAAATCAACACCTCTTTACAGTGATACCACTGAGTTAAATAAGAAAAAGACCAGCTTTAAGATATTTCAATACTTTCTGACACAGAGAAGCAAATATATCATCCCAATTCAGCAGAACGAAATCTTTATTTATTTATTTACTAAAGGAGATGTAGTTTTAATGTAGACAGTAGTAAGAAATATTTTATTGTATCCAGATTCCTAAAGTATTTGTTTATCTTTAACTCAGACCTACTTGATATTAATTATTTTTAAAATATGTGTCATACATTCACCTATTTATGACCAGGTGTAAGTTTTCTAGATCAAAGGCTTAGTTTGAGGTACATGGCAGTACCTAAAATGCCCTCTTCCATCAAATCAGCATTGATACTTCACTGTATTTAAGAAGAAGGAAAAAAACCAAAAAAACGGTCACTTCTACCTAAAGTCATTGAATTAAAACAAGACTTAGGAAACTTATGTTTGTAAATCTGTAGTGTATTGGTGGAAATAATCAGAGTGATTTTAATGTAAATAGCACTATCAATGCTTGCTAACTAGACTTGTAGTACATTGGCCTTAGTAGAACAAAGACCTGAACTAGCATATAATTGATGCTTTATATGAAGAATAATAACACAAATGACAAGAAACTTTCTTCAATGATTGCTTATGGAAAATATTTTGGATTTATGGAACATACATGATTTGAGGTTTTCCTGTAACCCTAGATAATGTCCTGGTAATCTTTTGATGCTCATCAGTAACACATTGTTATGCCTATAAGCAGTTTTTCCACATCTTTTTCAGTTTAAGACTCATTAAATCTTTAGTAGCCATGAGTAATAGTATCAAAGAAGATAATGCAGGATTCACTGTGTCATACAATACCTATAGCTTCCACTACACTAGCAAATAGGAGTAAAATTAAAGCCTTCTGTAGAAATGTTAGTTATAGGAAGAAAAACACTATTTAGGTCTTCAGTGAGGTTTTGTTAGTAACAATATGGTTAAATTATGTCTATTAACAAAATACTTTCAAAATGACTAGTGATTAATTAACAGATTATTTCTTACTGTAGATTACTAAAGTGTTAGACACTGTGCTTCAACTATAAATCTTAAATATAATTTACAACTTGCCATAGCACTCTTAGTTGAACATGGAACCAATATAGCAAAAATGCTCAAATGTCTGTGCCTAAAACTGTGCCTCCTAGGGTTGTTTTTGTGCATTTAAACGAAAGGCCTAACAAAGACAAACTTAGTTCTGAACGTGTAGGTGAATAACATGTGCTTTCAGATCTAGATATATTTTTCATGATCTTTGTCTTCCAGTTTTTTGTTTTGTTTCCACAACACTCCCCACCCCCCCATGTAGTTGTTATTGTTTGTTTGGATTGTGTAGGTGTAGTTTTTTTTCCATGCACCACATTATTTTTTAAAGTAGATGGTATAACAATGCTGATAATTGACATATTGCTGTAAAGTATGTCAGCAGTAAGTATTACCAGAAAGAAACGTTGTTAACCTATTGCTACTTGCTCTTTGTTGGTTAACAGTAATGGCAATGAAATCTATGCACGAACGCAGAACTGTGTTATACTCATGAGTTGTAGCTGTCATAATCAGGCTCTATAACACAGAAATTTAATATTTTTCATCTACAAATTACTTTAAACACCAAAGCCAATAGAAAAGGTCTTGAAGAAACCAAAGCTCTATTTAAAAGTGGAAAGAATATATCTGACAGCATTTTGCCTG
>JAOEGS010023456.1:27110-46099 GCA_025447755.1 Corythornis vintsioides
CATCTAAAAAACAAAGAAACAAACAACAACAACAAAAAACCCAAAGAAAAATGAAAAACCAACCAACAAAAAAACAAAACCAAACCAACAACAACCACACACACAAAAAGCCCCCTAAACCTAAACAAACAAAAAGAACAGAGTATTGCTAGGAACATGATACATATCCTCCCTTTGGACAGATAGCTCAGTTTTTCAATTTCAGGGGATTTACAAGCATCTCAGCAAACTAAAAGATACAAATAGTTTGCTAAAAAAAAAAACAGTTTAAAAAATTCTGTCAATACTTCCCATATGAAAATTTCTCTCTGCCCCATTGGACTATTGGTATTGCAGTGGGGACTTATGCTCTGGCAGCAGCCAGGTGGCAGAACTGAGGCTTTATTAAGAAGGCAGAAGGAGATGGGTTGATAATTGCAGAGGCTCAGTGAGTTGGCTGTGGGATGATGGAGCTCACCTGGAGCAGTTTTCAACCTAGGGATTTGGCTGACATCTTCTTTCTGGTGAGTCCTGGTCTTCTTATTGCAGATGGGTAGAAAAGCTTACATAAGTTACACAACCCTTAGGGGGATGTTGCCAACATTCTAGGCTTGATGATTGCTCCCTGAAACCAGTTATGGAGATACCTACAAGACACATCTCTTTGCTACCTCTGTGCAAGTTACTCTGTGTTTGTGTTAGATCAAGGTCCATCTAGTAACAGTGAATCAGCATGTCTACATCAAGCTAATCTACGTGCTTTTTTTCAGAAGCAATGAAAGTGTGGGGAGAAGGATGCAGATAGTTTTAAGGGAAATGGGATGTTGTGGAGCACACTACAGCATTGCCAGACTACTAGTCCCACTCACTTGTCTACTCTCAAGCTGTCTATGACGCAATAGCCTGTCTTTGAGGATCTCATGCAGCCCACACACTACCATAAAATAAGTGCCTCTGATGTGGGCCAGGAGATTTAAACTGCCTTTAAATTGTTTTCTGAGCCTGGATGAGTTGTGTGAGCTAAATGTAAGTGGAGGGGGGAGGACAGTGCCCATAACCTTGACTGCCCCTTGCTGCTGTAGGAAGAGTTCACGGCCAGGGCTGGACCTTGGGGACAGCAGTTTCACCTGATAATTACTTCAGTTTCCCAAGATAATGTTTTAGAGAATCTCTCCCCAGATAAAACTCTGTTCTAACTGCCCTTATACAAACTTATGTTTTTTAAATGAGGAAATACTTTTTGTTCTGCAGACCCAGACAGGGCAATTTATTTTCCTGGGTTTCTGGGTGAGGGGCTGAGATGGTGTCACATAAGAATTTTAGCAAGAATCTCTAGAAATGAAACCCAGGCACTCTCTAGTGCAAGATTGTCCCTGGAAAAAAAGATCACAAGTTTGTAGTTAGATTAAAAGTGTAGGAGAAACAAATCTAGGTAGAACTCTTTTTATTGTTACAAAATGTGAATATTCACTAATACTGCATCATGTATAGCAGGGATCATATAGCCCTGACTCAAAATGTGGCAGGAGGTGGTGGAAGGGAGATGATGCACAGGCATCATGTAACCTCATTGCATGATCAGGGAGCATGCCTACACTAGAGAGTGATAATTGGGATTGTCACCTCTAAAAACAGTTACTTCAAACATGGATGCACTTCAAATGTTGAGATCACTGGGGTCAGGGGTCTAGGACATGCTAGAAGGAAACCAGATGGTTTAAATGGTCTGCGAGCAAATAGAACGAAACTAACCAGTTGGTGTAAATTTGGGTTTGAAACTAGCCAGATGAGTCAGGAATTGCTAAGTGTGCTGTGTGGTGAACAGAGGAGGGAGGAGGAGTGGTAATTAGAGCCTTCTTGCCCTGTTAGGACAACAGTTTGCCTATGACAAGTAACAGACCAGCTTCTGTGGCTGTGATTTTGCCCAAATCTCAGCCAATCCGATAATTTTGCAGTGTTGAAACCAGGAGGTGCCATAGTTACCTCCTCCTGAGCTGGATGGGAGGGAGGGAGCTATGGACTGGAGGCAGCAGGGCTTCCCTTTTGGCAGTGGTGAGCTGTGACATTGGCTCACAGTATCTCACAAAACCTCATCTGAAGTTTTAGTAATTTCTTTCAGTCATTTCTTACTGCTGCAAAAGATCTATTAAGTTGTTCAGAGCTTTCCTAAATATTGGGTGAATATTATCCAAAATGGGGGCTTATTATTATTCCATTAGAAGCTTTTTTATATCAGCTTGACAACCACAGTAGTTGCAGAATTGGGTCAATTTCTTTAGTAATGCATTTAAACACTAAATGAATGCTTTTGTGAATTAAACTCCTTGACAACAAAGTGTGAAAAAAAATTGTAGTATGCTAACAGATTACAGGACTTGCTAAAATGTCCTGTACATTTCTTTGCCCATTTGAAACAACTGATTTTGTTTTGTAGAGAATTTATGGGTGCATGCTGCTATTATTTTCTCCTATATTAAAGAGAGAAGGAAAGAATGTTAACGGGGAGAACATGTTCATAAGTTTTTACTACTGTCTCCTAGTGGAGGTGTTTAGGGAATTACATCATGGTGAGTTGTTCCAGCAAGAGCATAGACATGTCTTTTGGATTGTTTTTTCAGCAATTACCTGCGGTTACCAGAAGGTAATAAATATTTCTGTAGTGACTTATTACTGTGCGTTTTAGCAGTGCTGATAAACTTGAGTTGCTGTGCTTTTGCCACAAACCTGTTGCATCAAGAAACCCAAAGCACAGATTTAGGAGTGAAAAAGTATACAAAACAGGTTAGTGTATTTTAGAATTCATGTATCTAATCCTCCCACTCCTTTTCTTTCAGTAGCCCCCATTAAACATATTTCTTTTCTGTGAAAGTGGCTGAAATCCAGACTAACAGGTTGGGTCTAGCCTGCATAGAGGAGCAAAGACTTTTCTCTCAGTCCAAATTTACACATACCACGCCCTACCTCCACCACATAGTTGCAGAAGGGCTCTAAATAATTCTGCAGACAGAAAGATCTTTGGAGTAATTTTGCAGCCTTGTTCCTATATTTTTCTGATATGATTTCTGAAGTGGAAAATAAGTGGAAGCTGGTGATTTTGGGGGTGATCTTGCTATATGGTTTTATTTTACTCCTCCTTAGTCTCACAGTATGTCAAAAAGCAGTGATACTGTCCTCCAGAAAGGTGGTTTGAAATTTATGGATGTTAAATGAAGAAGCAGAATAGTTTTCATTATATTACTAGGTGGGATTTCCAAAGCCTTAGTTAAATTCCATAAAATGCCTGCTTCAGTAGGGTTTTATGTATTTTTGAATAGTAATGTACTTATCTGTAATATCTTACAGGACAGAAAACTGCAAAGAGAGAAATTAATGACCACTTTCTCACTATTTTAAATTAGCATAGCTCTGCTGAACTGAGCAGTTTCTGTGAGATAAGAATTGGGATTTCCTCAGTTTTACCACATACAGAAATTCTCTATCTCTTTGAAGATCCTCTTCTTTGATGTCATCAGGGGAAAAATCTTTTGGTCCTTTAAGTGATGATATTGCTATTTGTGTAAATAAAAATCTTAATGTATAATTCTTCCTTCACCCTACTTTACAAATTTTGCATATGTGAAGCTACTCAAGCTTATGAAACAAGAAACTTTGATTATGACTTTTTGGCCTTTTAATGTGTAACTTTTAAAGAAGACAAAGCTAAAGCAAATCTTGAGGCCTTTTTTCACAGGAAGTTTCATGTAGAAGTGGAAGCTGTTTCTCATTGTTCAACCTCTCATTCTACAATAATTTCACATATCAGAGTGACATGTTACATGTGTCATTTTATTTATGTCATGGAACCCTACAAGGCAAATGCAACCTATTTAGTAAGTCCAGATTTTTCTACAACCACAATTTAAAAGCACAGGAAGCTCAGTTTCTTTAACATAACATTTGCCTCTCCCTCTTCATTCATAATTTAGTGGTCTGTTACTACTTCGGTTCCCATAGAGGTTTCTTATTTTGACCTTTTCTACTTGAAGTTTCTACGAAGTTATTCTGTTTTACTCCTGACTGACTCTCCTTCAACATCCTCCCATTCTGGCCTCTGCATGTTGATTTTTCCCAAGTTGGGATAGTTAAGAAAATATATCCTTTCCTGTTTAGAGTTGCCAAATCTTAGTTTGGAACCAAAATGGAACATTTGAGATTTGGAGCTTACTCCAAATTTGTCTCAGTCACCAAGAGGTATTGGTGGTTTGACTGAATGGGCTCCGATTCACCTCATCTCTTCTCAGAAGTCATCACAGTTTTTTGCCCAGCATCCTTGCATTGCCCTTTGGCTTATTTGTCTGAGTAACCTCTGGGCTATGCTCATCTTAAAGGCATTTTACATTATTATAGTTATATGGCATCATTTGGGCTTTTTATACAAGTTATATTTCTTAATCATTTAGTCACCCTTCTTTCCTTCCTTGAATACCAAGCATAATTTTATTTCTATTTTATACTCCCATTTTTCTTTGTTTCTACTCAGTTTTTAAGTCTTACACTTTAGCTTCTTACTGATACCTTTTTCTTCCTCTGGATCCTGATTTATTTTGTAAGCAATTTGTCTTGAATCTACACAGTCAGACCTATAGCACAAACCCCTGTCTTTGGAGCTAAAAGAATGTTGTTTATTATAAGCAATTAGCTGGCTTGAGTTGAGTAGACAGTCTGTGACATCCTATTACACAGACAGAATATACTGCAAAGCAACATGGTTGGATGGGTGTGTCTGCTGGAGCAAGAAGAAACAATAGTCTTCTGCACCAAGCAACATGATGCAGACATGGCATTTGTCAACACTTCTGGTTGCCCTTGGCCCTGGCTATAATGATATTCGTATAACTTCTTACTTACATCTACATCTTTAGGAATGTCTCAATTTTGCCACAAGATGTTTGTGACCTATAGTGGGTGATGCTTTTTCTGTTAAGATGAAGAATGTGCATCCTGAAAGGCACTTTCAATCTACTGCTAAATATACTTCTAGATACACATTTCAGAGACAGAGTGGGTTTTAAACACATTATTACGGTAACAGAAAGACATAGGGGACAGAAAGAGGGCTTCATTTTATTGGACACAGAAAACAGTCTTCTCCTGAAGACTTCATCATCAACAGCTGTCAAGACTGTTGACAGAATGTTTTGAAGGCGCAATAAGATTATGCAAAAATTATATTTCTAGGAGATTAAGCTAACATTATAAAATGTCAAGTGATCAATCAAAACATTTTACTGCTCTGGCACTATAGCTTTCCATATATACATATATCTATAAGCTGTCTTAAAGACTTCAAAAATGAACACACAGTTCACAAAGTATATTAAATATATTATTTTCATTGAGAAAAATCACTGAAGAGTATTGCCAAAGGTCATTAAATTCTTAACTTTAAGCTGTGTTCCTAACCCTCAAGAAAATTACAATTTTTTTGCAAGCTAGAGTGTGTGTGTTCTATCTGGAGTTCATAAAATCTTGTACTTCTGCAGGTCCTTTCCCCTTTAGTGCAAGATTCACTGAGAATAGGTAAATGAAATACTAAAATTATATAAAGACAGCATGTCTAAACTCAAGTTAAGAAAAGCATATACAGAGGTAGGGTAAGAGCTGAAATGCCTCCTATGCATTACTTCCAATAAACACAAAGAGTCAGAGTAACTGAAATAAAATAAAAGAAGGAAAAAAGATTTATTTATTGGCATCCAGTGTCTAATTATTGGTATGAGCAGCACTGAAGCTTTCATACATGTAGAAGAATTAGAATATTGAGACTAGATTTGAAAATCAGTGCTAACATGAGTTTTGGTTTGTTGATTTTGGTTTTTGTTTTTTTGTTTGTTTTTTTTTTTTTAAGATGTATGTAATTTTTGTTTAGTTTCTTCATTTAGTTACGTCTTTTCATACAGTCTTGTGATGGTTTTGGCAGGGACAGAGGTAATTTTCTATCAGTGGACAACCCACTCTTCTCATACTTTCCACTCCTACTACCCAAATGAAGAAGTACACCCATGACAAAAAGGACTCACTAGACATATTTATCCATACTTCTTTCTTTGAAAGGTCTTCACAGCAACAGCTTAGTTTTCACATGGTGCAGAATGAACAAATACAGTTTTCTGAGGAATGTGTATTGCACCTTTCACAGAAATATTACCTACTTTTTAAATTAATCCTTCTAATACCTATATAAGTATGATTCCAGGAACTGTGAAAACAGCAGTGAGAAAATAGTGAGCTAATTACAACTTGTACATTTGAATAGAGGCTTTCTCAAAGGCTCACTTTGGCTGATCTCCTAAACCTAAGCAAGTTGTTAAAATTTCCTCTACAGAGAGAAGAAAAGTGACGGTCTGTAAAGTGATACTCTTAATGCATCCAGAAAATATATTTTAAAAGACGGTTAAAAATCCAATGAGAAACTCATGAGAAAAACCTTTTTAGATGGGTCAGTGTCAGAAGTCAACATATTCCTGTCCTTCCTTCACTGTTCCTCCCCTACCCACCCAGAGCACTGCATCCATGTTACTTCTATGAACTTTAAACCTAATTTAGACAAAATTCACCCTGAAAAGTAATTTTCAGTTACCCATCTCTGAACTAGCTAGACATAACTGTCTAGCTCAATCAGCTTCAAGTCAGTTGCTCTCCTGTTTTTCAGTATAAATGCATCTGCCTTCTCTTCTTGAAAACAGGTTGTGACACCAAAATGTGACACCACCCCAATGATTGTACGTCATCATCAACACAGTTAGCATTCTGATTGAAAGGATCTATCTCAAAGTTTAATGGAGCCAAAATGTTCAAGTAGATAAAAGTAAACATTGTATTTACTCATCTCAGAGTATCTTCTGCTTTTTTCCCTTTTTTTTTTTTTTTTCTGCTCCCTCAGAAGCTCTCATGCACATTTTACATAGTGTCCAAACAAATTGGAACCTCCTGCTTCAGCTATTGTCTTGGCAAATTTCTCTCTTCCTGGAGCTCATTCAGGATTTTCCTGGCTTTGTCTGTAACAGAATGGCATCCAGACAAACCTCCACCTCCCAAGCTAGCCCTCTGACATATTTTCAGAAAGCAAAGGCAGCATTTATGAAACTATGACTATGCATAAATGTGTGAAACAAAATCATGCACCTTTTTCTAATGGGATTGATTTAAGTCAATGTACTCGGTGGAAAGATCCTCACAGATATCAGGGGTTTTACATTAGACTTATTGGCATCCCTTTCAGAATGCAGATCCAGGAATGTGGACGTAATTCTAAAATAATTCAGTGATTTTAAGTGTAAATTAATGCAGTTTGTATTCTCTTTAAAAAAAAAAAAAAATGGAAGAGAAAAAAGAAAGAGAATCATTTCATGATATACTCTGAAGCTGGATGAGAGCCAAGAATTACAAAAAGGAAGACAGAGGAATTTGCTATGCTGAGCAATGCAGTAGCTCCGATCAGGATTCCAGATATCTCCTGTGATTGCTTAAGAGAAGTCTTGATACAAAGAAGGTTGCTTCTGCTCAACTCTGATGTGGATTCAGATAGAAGTTAAAGAACTCAGCTTTTTGCACTTTTTTTTTTTTTTTTTTTTTTTTTTTTTTTTTTTTTTTTTTTTTTGTTAAGGATAAAAAGAAAGGAAAACCAGGACAACTGATCCTCCCCAAGATAATCCAGGACAAAATTATTCTTTCCATACAAATAGGATTTAGTTTCCAAAGTTGTGGTTTCATCTATTTCTCTTTTTTTACCATGGCTGTATCAAGTTTATCCACCAAGATGTAACATTACTGGAACTGAACAGTGGTCTTTAAAAGCCCGTGGGACATGCTAGGTATAAATGTCAGTCAGGCATATAAAAACTTCTTTGACAGTCTTACTCCGCTTACCCAGATTTCCCCAAGTAGCATAATGGCTAAGTGAGGTGCAAATTTGTGTATGGAGTTTAGGCTTACAGATTAAATTGTTGATGGACATTGATGAAAGATAAGCATAATTAAATGAGCCTCTCTACTGTCCCACTGTTTTAACCCTTTTAATCCTTGCCTCTGAGCTACTGTGAGCTCTCATATTCTTCTCTGCATTTTGTGGTTGTTGATGGTTAATGTTTCATTTTTTTTAATACTGATGTTGTTATTCCTTTTGTTATATGCTATGGTTATAGCTGTTGCTTTGGCTATTTCTGTAGTTTACTGTTATTACACTTGCTGGCAGCTTTTTTTAGTTGATAGACTTAAAAATGTTTCTAATACCTTTTTATACAAATTCTAAATACTTAAGAATGTTCTGAAATTGAGGGTAGGTTCAGTCTACCAAATTGTGGCTTTCAACTCATGCTTAGGGCATACTTACCCTATAATCAGAAGAGACATAGCTTTAATTTAGTTGTCTCCTATACTGATATCAGGACTGGAGTGGTCATCATCCTGGTGATGATAGTATGGGAAAATCCCCCCTACTGTTCCTGGCTATAAATATTCAACTCTTCTGGTATTGTCATAAGAACAATTAATTTTACTGATTAGGTTGGAGCAAGCTCATGCAGGACTATTTCCCAAAATCAGCTTAATATCCAATCCAGACATAATTCAATTCTCTCTGAACTTTGGATGTTCCTCACATAATGTCCTTTTAATCACCTTTGAAATGCAGCCTTTCCTCATAGTCCTGTCAGCTACTTTTGTGAATTACTTACATTGTTGTCTGTTATGCCTCACAATTTCTTGTGTCCTATCTGGCAGTTTCCTGAGCTTTGTTCAGTTAGCATCTCTGCAGGCCAGGGCCAAACCCACACCAGCCATTTGCCTGCAGCTCTAACAATAACAACTGATAACAGTCAGGAGCTTCTGCACCAGCATCACAAGTTCATCAGGGTTCACATGGCAACCCAGTCACTCATATTAGCTGATAAAATGAGTATAAATAATTAAAAAAGAATAAATTACTGAATCTTCTCTTTTCACACTGACAATTTTTTGTAACATAAGGAGATATAAACAGGAGTGTGAGAATTTCAGCTAAAAGTCATTCCAAGTCTGATTCAGAACAATGCCAGGTTCCCCAAACAACACCTATGATGACCATTAATGCCATTAGACTGAAAAGAATTTTGGTCCAAAATTCCAAACCCCTTACCTCCATGAAACCACGTGTGTGAAATTATTTCCCTACATATAACCATGTTCTAAATACCCCAGTGGAAAGCCCTTTTGTTTCACACAGGAAACTGTTTTACTGTGAGAGGTATTCCCTTCTGTTTGTCTTATCTTTATCTTCCTTTTAATGCACTTTTAACTGCACTTTCCTGTATTCTTTGCCTACTCTATTTATGCATTTATGCTATATGTGTATGGATTTAATTTTTAAAGTGAGCCAACAAAAGCACAAACCTCATTAATCAACATCTGGCCTCATGTATTTTCTTTCACATCTGTGAAGTCCTTTCCAATTTGTCTACATCTTTTAAATAGTCCCTATGCTGTAACTTAACCAGTTATGTTCAAGGATTATAATTTCCCTGTGATATGACGGGATGTTCTTATATAGGTAGACCAATATTATATTTGCCTAAGCCATCATACCACGTTATGAATTTCTATCTGATTTAAATATCTTGGAATATATTATCTCTTTATTCTTTCTTTTCAAGTGGTTGGGGCATCTTCTATTTCACTGCATGTGTACATGTCTGATTAATTTCCACATTAAGAGTCAGAATTCTTGTATAACTGAAGCTTATTTTATCATTTCTTGACTGTTATTTCTACATTATCAAAATATCTTGTTTCCATTTTTTTTTAATTACTATTTTCTTCTATGTTTCCCACTGTAACATACAGCAATAGGATTAATATTATGATTGCCCATTTTTTTTCCAGAAGATTAATGAAGATTTGAAAATAACATCAGAAATTGCCAAAAATCTCAGCAGAACATGATAGACAATTTTACTATTTTGTACTCCTTAAAATAGGATACTATTTTATAGTTTATCTGGTTCATTATTTTCATAGGAAAAAAAAGTACTTGTAACCGATGTCTATTTCATTCATTACTTTGTTTTCTCCTGCTTTTAGCTGTTGGTAATTATCCATTTCTTTATGTAAGATTTTTTCTTAGCAGGAAATTCAGGTTTAGTGTACAGATTCTTCAATGACCAATATTACTCATTCATATGAGCAGATTAATATGAGTTTCTGAGAACAAAAAACAATTGCCCAAATGTTATACATTGACATTTCAGAATGAAGAATAAACAAACAACAAACAAACAAAACCAAAATAAAAACCAAACCAAATCAAAACAGTTAGTATGACATGAGTAGTGCAGACCTTATAGATGAAAGAAAGTTAAGTCATCCCAAAGGTTCAGCTGATGTTAGGACATTTTACCTGTAGAAAGAGTGCTCCACCATAAAGAGCTGTGTGACTAATATAAAGAACTGTGAAGCTGGCCATATCCCCATCATACTGTGTGGGTTTTTGTTACTTTTTGAAACTATATACTTACTGTGTTTTCCCAAATAAAATGTATTTGTGGTTTCATATTCTCAGAACTCCAGTGTGCTTCTGAGTGGAGAAGGAACACCTGTAAAATGTTAGATTATTAAATTCCTAAATGTTGGTGGTTTAGGTGGGGGACCAAGCCACCATTCATAGTTATTTTAGAAGGAGTCCCCTAGACGTTATTGAAGCCAGTCCTGGTTACTACCACTGACACCTGGCAGGAGGGCTACATGTGCACCAGAAGTAAATTACAAAATTCCAGCACTTTTATTTCTTTATTCTTCTTAAGCATATAGATGGACACGTCAGACTCCTGCTGAAATTGGTAGGGGTTGTGCCTATAACCTGTAATATAGTTTGGCCTTCTAACTAGAAACCTTCTGAAAACGTTTTGTTAGAAAATGACAACTTGCTAACACAAAAGAGTTTGGCAAAAATGGGTCAATGTCAACTCCTGTTCCACCAAGGCTTGGATAGATTTTCTGCTTGACAGAAAAAAGGGCTTTGAAAGATTGTACTGAAGAAGACCAGACTTCAGAGCACTTGAGTGCCAATACCATGCACAAGCGAGCTTCAGGGTTAAAAAGTAAAAAAAAAAAATAATTTTCCTTTTTGGAGAGTATTGGGATTATATATACACATCTATATTTGTACATTTGTGTATTTATGTATATACACATAAACAAATGTAAATTTATATATATATATATGCACTTAGCATAAGGAGTTGTTTTGGGTTTTGGATTTTTTTTTTTTTTTCCAAATATTACTGTAGAAAATACTCAGTAGCTTAAATATTGTGAGGTCTATAAGTCTTGACTTTTCCAGAAATAAGTCTAGAATCCTAACTTGATAGCCAGGATATTCACACCTTAATGCGAAACTTCTGTCTCAATAAGTTGAAGACAGTTGCCTCCTGCATTTCCTTTTGAAAATAAAATCCAAATATTCTTAAGTACAAACTTCCTAAGTGAGACATTTTGGAACACTTTGTGAAAATAAAAAGAGAGAGACAGACAGGTTGATGTAATTCCAAACCTAAGAATTAATTAGTTTTACCTGTGATAATGATGTAAATCTAGAGCAATCCACAATTACTTGACCACAGAAAAACACAAATGAGAATTCAGAATAAAACCTTGATGAACCTCTAATTGAATCAACACTTACGGAAAACTAATATAAAAGCTACTCATTGTTCCAAAATATACTGGTTTCATTAGTGGTTTACCTCATCCGCTTTTTACTTATTGCTAAAGGTCACAATTAGAAACATATTTGCTTATTTTGCTACTGCTTATATCCCTGTTCATATTATGAAGCTGAGACAGGAGTGCTTTAAATTTTTAAGAAATTTTCTTTCAGTCCACATGGTGTGAATTATTAACAATCTTAATGTATTTTTTTTCTACAGACTTGTAACTGTAGAAAGTTGGGTCCAATATACCACTAAAATAATTAAAATATACCACTAAAATAATTAAAATTGTCATATACAGTCCTTGTGCAGATCTTCTGTGTAACTAAATTTTCAGAGTAAGTCCTGCTATTTTTACCAGTTGACTTATCTAAAGGACAGTAAAATGTGGATCTAAAGAGACAAAAGATTTAAAACTAGAAACGAATTGTACGATCATGAGTTTATTTTACAGCAAGAGTAGAGAGCATCTGGATTCAGATTTTCATGTCTGTTTTGATTACAGTTATTGACTGAAGATCCTTTCTGTTCCATATTCATGTGAATTACAGTGCAATGGGTCAAAATAATAAGACACAGTTTAGACTTGTGCTAATACATCTGCAAATGTAGAAAGAGATAGGAAATGGAAGATAATTCTGAAATTTAACAACCAAAGAGATCCCACCACCATCAGTCTTTGTAGTGTAACATCCAGGTAGATAGAACTTACATGCCTTTTATACACATGCAAGTTATAGGAGCTGTGTCCATTTTTCCCTGTGTGTCATGACAGAAATCCCTTTTATAACATGTAATTGAAAATAATGAGGTTAAATGAAATACAGTAACCTTAAGAGTGAAGAGGGCTAGGAACTCCTGGGGCTTTTAAGTTTTTGCAATGCAGAACAAATACCTGAATTAGTTTTTCAGAAATTAGAAGATTTCAAGCAGCTTTTTAAATAAAACCACATATGTACACCATAAGTGTAGTTCATTTTCCGGTTGTTTTGTTAAAGATTTGCGTTTCTCTGGAAGTTTCATAAATATTCAGTTTTAGAAACTATCAGTACATCTTATCAAAACATTTTTAAGCTAGTATGAAGTATAGTAATGCAGCATGGCCATGTGCAGCTTAATTCATTCCTGAATATATTTTTGTGTGATGTTAATAATAAAAGTTTTGGTTCAGACAAAATTATCATTATTATTATTATTATTATCTCAAATTGTTTACTGTCATTTCCTGTACTGTAGAATTTCAAACGTCTTTTCAATAGTAAAGTCAAATAGATGTACGTCGTCAAACATATGGAGATAAAAAAAATAGTTCTTGTAAGAATAAAGTGCATTAATAGTGTCAGAATCAGTACTTAAGAAGTAATATTCCTGTTAATCCCTGAGGAATGTTTTTAGGTACTTTTCTAGCAAATAAATAAAATGTGGTGGTAAGTAAAAAAAAAAACAACCAAAAACCAACAACAAAACAAAAATAAATAGGATAAGTTTTTAAAAACAAACCCAATACAATTGTTTATATACGTATAATTTATACATTGTGAATTAGAGGAGGCTTTATCTACAAAATGCCATTCATGGAAAATCAGACAGCATTCCCTTGACCGGAATAGATTTGTACCATGTAGCTATTTGCATGTCTGTGCTCCAGTCATCCCAGGGTGTTGCAGTCCCTATCACCAGATATCCTTACTGGGGACAGATCACTACAGATCACCCCTCAGCCACATCTTGGACACAAGATACTTGAACATCTAATCACAGGTAATCTTAACATTTTAATACAGATGTTAAGACAGTGAGAATCATTCAGCCTCTCTCTGCCACAAAAAAAAAAAAAAAAAAAGGAAACCAACATATATAATTATTCCTTGAGCACCTAATCATCCTGTATATATTCCTCTTCTGAGTTTCCAGAGCACTTGAGATAGTTTGACAGTCATGTTGGATTATGACAAGTAAAAGATATTCCAAGAGTCTTATATTAATATAAATGGTATTAGAGAGTGATTTAGAAGTGATACTTGAAATGTCTCCAGGTGCTGTGGTTACTGTGGATGCATTTATGCTACATCTCAACAGAGTTTCAATCTCAACCTAAAATGCACTATAGTCTTTTCAAGTATTATTTGCCTACTAAAAGAAACCCCAAACCATCTAAAGACAAAGATATCTGAGACAAAAAATAAGTTTTTCAAGATAAAATATTAGAAGAGATCGAAATAAATAACTCTGCAACTAGATAAATTTAAATCAGAATGAACATATGATTAAAAACATCACTACAAAATGTTTTGACAGCTTATTTGGTTGTAACCCTTCTCATTTTATTGAAAGCATTTATATTGTAACAGTCAGATTAAAGTCTATTTACTTTAATTAGAGCTATATGAATTGCAAGCTCAAAGTCCAAATGCAGATTTCTGGATTCTATAGAGTCTGGGGAAGGGACTGTATATGAGTGGAATTTCTAGATCAAATCACTGTTTCATAATAGCAAAATAGGAGCTTCAAATAACCCCTTTTTTAACTCAGCCAGACAAAAGACTTCTTGGCAAGAAAGGGATGATGAAATGAAATGACAAATCCAAGACAGAAAACATGCAAAGTGTTTTGAAACAATTTAAGAACACAAATTTGTCAGACAACTGGGACATAGTTTTGCCATGTCCCAGAGCCAGGATCAGGGATCTAAATTAATTTCTAGCTCTTTTATAGAACAATTAGTGAGAATTTAATTATCACTTTAAACAACAACTAAATGACCTGTCTCTCACAGTGGACAGGGACTTTACCTTTTGAATGTTTATGCCTCTTGTCCTATAGACTTTAGAAATTTGACAACAGAATTCCATTGTTGAAGTAATGTATGGTCTAGAGAGGGTGAAGAAAACTTCTTTATCCTTCTACATACCAGAACCCAACTTCTAAAATATTGTGTTCTCCTTATAAAACAAACTGAGCATCTAATAAAAGCAAAACTTTTGCCATTATAGTCCATCCATCTTTTTCCTGCTATGTCAGTGGTGTTCCTGTAGCACTGAAGTCTAGAAAATATAACTCAAATAATTTATGAAGTTATGAATAAAGCTATATGCTGGAAAGATAACATTCTCCTTCGAAGAGTTATATTATCATAGCTAACATCCAAGATTCCCCATCAGGGTAGTAATTTCCCCAGCCCAAAAGATGGATTTTTTTTTTTCTAAAAAAAAGTGAAGAAAGCTCTACATGACTCTTCATGATTTTCAATTTATATGAGTGAGGGCATCAAAGGTTGAATAAGACAGTATTACAGCCAGTGGCCAATGTAACAGTGATACAAATACTTCTAGGAATTGTTGACCAATTTTCTAATACAAAATACCCTACTTTTGGCAGGAAACAGTGTAAACTGAGTGATTCAGTTCCTTGACCCATGAGCTGACTTGTTTGCTGGATGAACTTCTGGGCCCTATTCTAAGCAAGTAATCATATACATGATTAGACCACATGAAAGCAAACCCAGAGAAATAATTTTTCAATCAGTGAAATATTGTCACATTGGAAGGAAGAAGCATATTTTTCTATTTAACTAAGTTTAATTTTCAGTACATCTCAATTTTATTTCTATTATTTTCTGTCTAAAAAATAAATCACCTTTAATTCTTCAATTTAGTGTTGCCATGGATAAAATATTAGCTTTAAAAGCACAGGAATTTTTAATTCAAAGCTCAGTAATGACAGAAGACAATTCTCTATAGACCCAAACAGATCTTTGATCAAGCCAATATAATCCTCACAGAAATGAGTGGAATAGATTTCATGAAAGAGGAGAGACCCTAGATGGAAATTTCATTGTCCTATTCATCAGTCCTCACACTTTTAGAAAAAGAAGACTGATGATAGAACATTTTGATTTTCAGCTTTATGCAGGAGACAGCTTGTGTTCATAGGTTTGAATTGATTGGGTCAATTTTGGTGTCTTCAAGCATTTTAGGATTCTGGTAAGCTTCTGTAGGCCCTTCCCTCAGTCCAGTTCAACACTACAATAAATGTTATTATTAGGAACAAAATTATTTTAATTATTTTTGGCATACATCCAAAAACAAAGAAAAAAATAATCTCATGGTATCTTTAATAATTTGCATTTGAGCAAAACACTGAAAAGCAAAAGTAATATAATCCAGAGCTCTGAGTAAGCCCAGAATAAGTATACTTGGACTTTCAGTAGTTATTGCAACACACGAAAAATTCCAGCTTGTCTTGGAGTCTTCTTGAAACCAGCTCTGTCCTTGAGGTGTCAGATTAACACTCCACTCAGAAGACAAATTGTTCATGGGCATGCTGGACATATGAGAGCCATTAGACAGTGTGATCTACATTCTTGAAAAATGAAAAATTCTAGGCAACATTACATTTTATAAATGCAAGATGTTTATTATTACTGCACTAGCAATAAATGTTTAGAAACTGGAGAGGGTTCACAATGATTCTGACTAGGAACATATGAGGATGGAGCCATTGAATTCTGGCATGAAATAAAAGGTCTGGAAGCTATTATGCATTTAGCTCTATGAGTATTTAATTATATCAATAGGAGAACACAATTTCTGTTGCGTGCTTTGTGATGAATGTCTTCATTTATTCGTGTTACAATGAATGAGTTCAAGCCAGATGTGGGAACTCATTTGCAATTTGCTTAAATTATTTTAGTGAAATTTCTTCTGAAGTTCACAGGACACCTCACTGAATGTTATAGGAATTAATCTGACATGTAAAATGTGATTTCTGCTTGAGGAGGAATTTGCTTTCACTAAGCTATATGCAGATAAGTGGGCAATAAACAAATATTGTGTAGTTAACTGCTCTTCAGACACAAATACATTCTTTAATGAGAAAAAATGGATTTCACTTTCAGTGTCAACCTGTCATAGGAAATAAAGTAGTTGTTAGGCAGTTTAGTAGTAGACATCCACTTAGAGGTGATTCTGCCAAAAGAACTTATTTCAGGTAAAGAAAAAGCATTCTTGACAACAAATGAAATATTTTCAAGGATCTTTTAAAGATGTTTGAAAAACATAATGATATAAATTAATGGTCTATTTCTTGAACTTCAGTCCAATAAGTTTCTTAATACTATATATTTCCACTGATAAAGTGAAAATATACTTCACATTGTTGGTGTGAAGATATGTTCACTACATTAGGAGGCAAAAAAGGTGACCAAGGAATGTACAGTCAAGAAGCTAGAAAATGTAAGGGACAGATTGAGGCATTAAGACCTGTTGATAGCTGGGCTTATTATTTCAGAAGGTATTGATAAAATCATTAAAGTTCAACTTGTTCATATGTTTTGCTTCTTCTATACTATTGCTCTGGAGACTCAGTAGCAATTTTTTGTGATGTGCCATTATCAAACCTAGGCATCTAACGAAAGGAAAGGAAAGGAAAGGAAAGGAAAGGAAAGGAAAGGAAAGGAAAGGAAAGGAAAGGAAAGGAAAGGAAAGGAAAACTGCTAAGAGTTTTTTAACACTGTTTGCTTTTTATATAGGGTATTTGTATATCTTACTTTTTTATTTTATTCTATATTCTACCTATTCTAATGTAAAAACCAGGTGTTTTTAAAAAACACAGAGTTCAATGGAATCAATGTATGGCAAAATGCATTGCCTTACACTTTTTCCTCATATTGCCTCAAAGGCAAAGTAAGGCTTACTGTGGGGGAATCTTTCAAAAATGTACACCAAATATGTTGTCTTTTTAGTTGTCTTTATGGGCAGAGAGTAGTTAGTGTCTGTATGTGTGTGTGCTCTCCATGGGGGTGATTCTTTAACCCAAACAGAGGTGTACTGTGGTCTATTCTTCTATTTTTATTGATTTTGCCAAATTGGTGTTTGGAAACCATGCTGAATTATACCATGTCTTGGATTTAATTCCTGGTCATGAACTGTAGGGTAGCATTTAAAATATCATTATAATTATTTCTAGTGAAGAGACCCCCACTGATACTACTCAGCTACCATGAGGCAGATGATGGGACATATCAGCACAGCTGGTTTAGGGTCAGGGCAGCCCACTAGACCTAAATCGTTGAACAGAATTAGGTCTCACTCGAACCAGGACAACAGCACAGGCCACTAAATCAATAGAAACGAAAGGCAGTGTTATTTATCTTGCCCTGTAATAAAACTTATTGCTGGAAATAATGCAGGCCACATTTAGTTTCCATAAAGAAGTCACTGCTCAGCTGGATAGAATTTGACTCTGCTGCCACTCTCCGTGTGTCTGGCAAGATCAGTAATACCCAGCAAAAATTTAAGGACAGCATGAAACTCTTATTAGTGTCATTCCCAGCTGGACATATCCTACTATGCTCTCACTTCCATGATTAGTACTGCATTTGTGTTTCTTGTTATGGCATATACAAGCAAGAACATTAGATTACCATCTCAAAATTCAGATAAATGATAGCTGGACTGCAGATGACACTTTGTTCATGGGCATGAACCAAGAGACATAAGTTTTGTAAAAGGCATAAACCAAAACCAGCTAGGAACTGAGTTGTAAAATCAGCTCACACTAAAATTTTATGTGTTTATAGCTGAAGGTATTTGTCATTTATATGACATAGCTAAATGGGAAATTATATTCCTAATTACCTGTCTTCCTAGCAGAGTTTCCTACCAAGTAATTTGATTCTTATCTACCTATATTCACAGTTGTAAAAATTATTTTTCTAATTATCTTTATTTTTCATTATTTTATATGTTTTAATTTTCTCCCATTTTTCTTCTTTCTCTTCATTAGATTCATTCATTATCCTCATAGATAAGCTTCCTGCATACATTTATTCTGAAAATAGCTCCAAGATACTGTGATATTTTAAGTAAGAAAGCCTTCTAGTGTGATGTATACTCATTACTTGATTTTTGGGAAGCAGATTTTATTATGGAATTTCACTTCTTCAAGGTCTACTAATTAGCTCAATCACAGTATAAATGGGGACTATTTCCTGGAATAAACAGTATCAATAACCTTGTCTCTTACCAATGATGTTAGCTCTGCTACTTGCTGATGGATTGCACCCCTCCAACTTAGCTTCAGCCATCCATTTTCAGCTACCAATAACTATCACACTGTGTAGTCTAGAGAGTTGCAGGTCACATAAAAAAAAAAAAAAATCCCTGATAAAAAGGAAAAGGAAAATGGAAATATGTGAACAGAAGGAAGGTTAAAAAAAAAAAAAAAAAAGAAAAAAAAAAAGAAAAAAAAGAAAAAGAATAAAAAGAGTTTAAACTATAATATCTT
>JAOEGS010023458.1:0-17653 GCA_025447755.1 Corythornis vintsioides
CCGCCGGCTGCTGTCACCTGGTCCATCTGGGGACGGCCGCAGGGGAAGAGCACCGTGGCCAATGCCCCTTGGCCACGTTCAAACCCTGCTGTCATTTTGTGGTTTTTTTCCCCAAAAGCCATCTAAAACCTGCAGCCTCCTCTGCTCCATCCATCAAGAAACGAAATGAGAGGGGTGATGGCTCAGAGGTGGCAAAGCCTGATGCTGACCACGCGCCCGTGGCCGGTAATTCCTGCCCCTTGGCCGTACCTCCCGGCTGAGCCAGAACGTGTCCTCCAGACAGATGTTCAGCCTTGATTTAAAGGCATCAAGCGGTGGAGATCCACCACCATTTCCCCGCCTGCTCACAGAGGATAATTAGAGCCACTCTTCCAAATACAAATACAAATCGATCCTTCTGGCCAGGCTAGTCAGGCTCCTGCCTCCAGATATCCAAACCCCTACTCTCTCATCTCTTATTTTTTTTCCCCCCATATGGGCTGTGTCCGGGCACTGACCCATCGCAACGTCCCCTGCGAAGTCCCGGGCCCGTGACCTGTTTATCTGCTGACTTCACTGGGTGCACCCTGAACTGAAAACCTGCAGCAGCGGGTTTCTCCTGGCGCTGGCTCTGCCGGTGTTTGTGTTTGGGAAGCTCTTTTCCTGCTGGCGGGGAAGTCTCGCTCGCATCCTGCACGCCAGGCGCTGGCTCCGCTTCGTTCGGCTCCGCTCAAACCCGATCGATCTCGCTGTTCCATTTGCAGAGCGGGTGAGAAACACGTTGGCTGCCTGAGTATTACCGGCTCCGGAGACCCGCTGCCCGCAGGAACCGGACCGGAGGGACAAGGCGCCCGGCTGGAGACATTTAGGAAAAAAAAAAAACCAACATATTGTTGTTATTTTATTTTAATAACACTGCGATAATTGCTGCCTCAGCTTGCCCTGCAAACACCCCCGCTCCGCTCCTCCTGCCCACGGACACGCACCGACCGGGCTGCTGGAGCATTCGGCTGCAGGGCTGGAGCTGGATCGGGCCCCTGGGGGGGCAGGTCGGGGGTGCGCTGCAGCCGAAGATTAAGACAGATTGGCCGCATCCTGGCAGTGATTTTTCCCGTCTCCGCTGCCCACGGCAAAACCTGAACTTGTGACCCAGATGTGAGCAGCCTGTTATCTCATTAACCATCCGGGCTGCCCCAGGAACCTTTTCAGCCTTTTCTTACCATACAAACCTCCGCCCCACCCCTGAAATTCAGCTTGGGATGGAAGATTTGCAGGTTAAATGGATATAAAAAGCACAGGTTTTCCCATAATTATTTTCCTAAATATGTCGATACTAATTAAAATTGTTTCCCATAATCAAATTTAAAACAGCGAGCTGAGAGTAAGGGGGATCTCTGAAATCCTTTTCTTTCGAGTCACTTGGGCATAAAAAGGGCTTTCAAATCAAATTAGCAAAAAATCTCCTCCCATCTCCCCTCCCCTTTTGAAAAAAAAAAAGGCAGAGAGGCAGCAAGTGCCGGGCTGCGGGGCCCTTTGGGGCTGTCTTCCAAACACAGCTAAAAATTGGTGCTGGGACTAAGGGTGGGTGCAGGGGTGTGGGTCTACTGGGATGGGGGGGAGGTCGGTCTATAGGGTGCCATTTTCCCTGCCTACAGCCAAGTCCAGGCGGGGTGAGATTTGCTCCTTTAACTGAAGCGCTGTTCGGTCTCTGCAGGGGAGGAGGATTTTAGGCTGTGCTGGGTCCTACCCCTTCCCTGGCCTTGCCAAGCTTGGCCGGAGGATGTCAAGAGGTATCTAGGGGATGGAGGAGACATGTCAGAGTGACCAACCACCCAAGGACACCCCACCATGTGCAGGATGTCTTCCCAGGTACCGATATCGCTGAGGTTCGTTTCGTGCTACGCAGGAGCATCTCACCGGCTGTTCCAGTGTACGCTGCTCTGCCTGGAGGAACAAGGCTTTCCCCGGAGCCCTGCGACTCCCCCGGGGAGCCCTGCAACCCCCCCAGCTCTGCCCGAGCCCTTCGCCAGCAGCACGTCTCTAGAAAGCAGCTCCAGAAGCTTGGCTGAGGTGCTGGGCAGCCGCAGCCCGGCAGTGACCGGATAGTCCTCCCCGGTTTGGACTTCCCCTGCCTCCGGTCAGAAGTTTTTGGCAGCCAAAGCGAGACTCGGGACTTGTTCGCTGTCCAGGACACCCAGACGTCCCTTAGCTGCTGTAGGATCGCCAGGGCTGAGAGGAGCATGCGATGGTGTACCCCGAGCGCTGCCGGGGCTCGCCACAGTGCCCCGGCTGTGTGCAGCACCGGGGAAGGCAGGAGATGCAGGAGATTCCTTGTGCTACACAGCAGCAGGAAAAGTTGCTGGAAGCTGCAGACCAACGTGATTAGAAGAGCAAACAACACCTTGCACCTAACCCCTGTCCTCCCCAAGAAGGATTTGGGGACAAATTAGTGAATTTGTCCTTTTTATTTTTTGTGGAAGGAGATGATGGCTCTGCTTGAGGGGTGGAACCCAGCCAGGGGACCAGTGAAACCTGGGACTCACTACAAGCTGCAAAACCTCTGGCAGAGCCCTGTGCCTTAGCCTGTTGCAGTAGGGGGGCAGAGCTCTGGGCTCTCCCCAAACTCCCTCACACCTGCTGGGCTAAGCAAAATAAAGCTGTGGCCAAAACCCAAGGTCAGAGCCTGCACAGCAGCCAGGCCTCACCAGGCTGGGGCTGCTGGGGTCCCCTGGGGCTGGAAAAGGAAGAAGAAAGGAGGATGATGAATTGGGGGGGGGGGTGTGGGTCATGACCAGGTCCCTTAAAATTAGCCAGGCAAATTTACACCATTCACCCCGAGAGCCTTTACCAACAGCCACATGGGGATATAAAGAATCACTGGGGTTTTGGAGTCTGCCTTGGGCTCAAGTCCCTCAGCTCCCATGGTCCCTGCTTTGCTGGGAGCCGCTCACCTGGCCCGTGGGATGCTGGTGTTCACTGGCAGCCGGGATGCTGGCTCCAGCATCCATGGACAGAGGTCCTGCCCTTCCCGGTGCTGTGGGACATCACTGCCTTTAGCTGCTGTAATGGGTTTCTAAAATTAGCTGCACACTCTGCCCTTGGACTCGAGCAGGACATTTCTCAGTTGTTTAATATCAAAAGTCCAGAAAAAAAATAGAAGAAAGGAAGCAAAGCACAAAAGCAAGCTAGTCAATGCATGTCTAAGTTTATTTTATCGCTTGTCCCACAGAACCCAACATCTATTTTAAGTCATTTATGAAGAGTACAAGTGTGAATAGCTGCAGAAGTTTTGCAATTCCAAGACACCACATACAGCTGCTAAATAAAGCAAATTTAACCTTCCCAACAAAGCCTCAACAAGCATTCCACCCTTCCCCTGGATCACGTTTCCAAACAACTGATTTCAAACAGCAAAAAAGTTCATCTCTTCCACATCTAAAGTCGATTAGTTTATGAAGAGGTCCCTGACATATGGCAGCATCACCCCTGAGCCCCTTGCTGGCATCTCGCCCCACGGGTACCTCCCTTCCGGACAGGCTCAGTTTCCCCTGTGCTGAGGGGGACAGGTGCAGGTTGGTCCCTCGGGGTTGATCCCTCCCTTCGATTTATGAGTATTTTACATTTTGCCACAGGCCATAGCTCCTATAAATAACCCTGGGCTGTCCGTGGCAGATGTGAAGCCTATCACTGCCTGCACGCCCTGTTAGAGGCCTCGTCTTCCCAGCAGCGTGAATATGAATAGATCTGAATCTGCAATGAAATATTAATTGGAAGCAACATTGTTCTCCTGTCTTTGGAGGGGAATTTTAATTGAGGACCACGCTAACAAGCTACTATCTTCCTGCACCATGTGGTCACAGCAAGCAGAGGCAGGAGAGGGGGTGCTGGGACCTGCTCTTTTTAATCAGAGCCTCTCCTATTGCTTATTTCTCCTCAAATCAACCCCAAACCCACCACCAGCAGTTGCAGCTGAGCAGATCAACTACAAGGCATGTAAAGCCCCATATGGGCAGGTACTGCCTGGGATTAGGTGAAGCTGTTGTACCCAGAAGGGCAACCAAATCTTGTTAGAAACACCTCATCAAGGAGAGGGTCTGGAGCATCCCATTGAGATGAGTCCTGACCAGCAACATTTCCCTTCCTTCCCATTAACCCCTAGCTAGCCAGGTTGTTTTCAAGCAGATGGCTTTGGTTCACGAGGAGCATCTGCTGGTGCTCAGTGGGGTGATATGAGGCACTACAGAAGGACCTGAGATGCCTTCACATGGAGCACATGGGTAAGCTACAGCTTTATTTGACTTGAGACGCAGTGAGAAGGCAACGTGCTGAGCAGCCCCATCTTTAGGGATGGCTGAGTTTTATCTGCAGCTGCCTCACTTGGTCTGTCAGAGCCCAGCAGGACCTCTGGCTTTCTGATAATTCAATAACCTGAGCAAAACAGGAGTTCTCAAATATCACAACACTTGAAAAGGCAACTTGGGAGGTTGTTTCCCACCTCCCTGCTCCATTTTCTGACTAAATATAGTCCACCCAGTGTTATGCTGGACTTAAAACAGGATGGAAGAAAGACTGCATGGGAGGGGTACCTCTTATCTAACATTTTTCATGTATTTTGGTAAAGACTGAACTCTCTGGGATGTCAGAAGGATACAGGCCTCCTCTGGGGAAGGAAGGAGGGTTGGAAACACCATGTTCTGCAAAATGTCTCTCCATTAGCTGATTTTTTTTTTTTTTTTTTTGATTTCCAAGGGTGGGAGCTGGGGAGGATCACTGCCTCCATCCTACAAAGCAGAAAGAGAAGCTCTAGCGAAGAGGCTGGCAGGGAGCACAGGGACAGATCCTGCTGTGGGATGAAAGGGGAGCCAGCACTGGCATGTCACATCCGTCCCTCACTGCCACATGTCACCCACATCTCCATTCTGATGGAACCTGTGGACATGGTCAGCATACCTGTGGAAAAGGAACAGCCTTGTTACCTCACAGCAAGAGCAAGGTCTGAAGCACTTTGCTTGTGAGCACCACCTGCCATGATTAGATCCAGGCTCTGCCCAGCCATGGGCAGCAGCTCAGGACAATGGAGCCAAGGCAGAGCCTGATCCTGGTCTCCAGGCTTGACCAGGCTTCCTCACCGGGCAAGAACTGGAGCTGGAAAACACCCGACTGAAGACAGGCAGGTGCCTTGATCCAGGTGCTTTTCTGTCCCCCGCCCACCATCCTCATTGCATTAAAAAGGTTTAAAACCCAATTAACCATGCCCATTTGCAGGACAGATGTGCACACTGTGGTGCTCCTCCCCAAAAATCTGCTGCAAACCACTGTGATCTGTTCACCAAACCCGAGAGTATGACCCTCCTGAGCCCAGGGCCAGGCTGCCCCAGCCCATCCTCACACCCACTTCTTAGCGCAGTATGCGGCGCAGTCCCTTCCCACGCTCTCACTCCAGGCCGTTTTGTAGAGCACCTGCAAAACAAGACATGCAGTCAGCCTGCCCACCCTCACAGCACCCCGAGTCACCACCTGCCCCCCGTTCCTGCTGTTCCATCCCTGCATCCACTGGCAAAACCTTGGCTGTGGCATTTTGTGCGTGCCTGTGGCTTGGGCACGTAGAGCAGAGACTGCGATGAATCAGAATCAGTTTAGCAACCTTGCCAAAGTAGAGGAACCCAACGTGTGTTTCCAGGGGCTGCCCTTGGGATAGGATGGTCAGGATGACCTTTCCCTGCAGGTTTATTCTGCTGGGGCAGCACTGCTGCAGCCACAGGTGGTTGGGGCAAGGCTGGTGTGCTTGAGGCTGCACAGGGATGGAGCTGTGGTTTTGTTTGCACAGCCTTAGGAAGGTCACTGCTCAGTTTGGCTCCTTTTTTCCCTTTGTGCCCTGAGTTTTCATTTTAAAGCTGTGGTCCAAGGAGGTGTGGAGGTTTTGGACTTTCTGTCCCGGGCTGACGTATTTGGGCCTCTAGAGCACAAATCTGGTGAGAAGCAGCTGAGGGACCTTGCGTTTTTCAGCCTGGAGGAAAGGAGGCTCAGGGGAGACCTTCTGGCTCTCCATAACTCCCTGACAGGAGGTTGGAGCTGGGGGGATTGGGTTCTGCTCCCAAGGAACAATTGACAGGACAAGAGGAAACAGCCTCAATTTGCCCCAGGGGAGGTTGAGGTTGGAGCTGAGGAACAATTTCTTTCCCTTCAGGGTTGTCCAGACCTGTCCCAGGCTGCCCAGGGTAGGGGTGGAGTCCCTGTGACCCCCTGGAGGGGTTTCCAAGCTGTGGAGATGTGGTGCTGAGGCACATGGGTCAGTGGTGCCCTGGCAGTGCTGGGGTTGGACTGCATGAGCTGAAACATCCCTTCCAACCAAAATGATTCCACAGCTCTATGATTCAAGGCTTGGGAAGCTGTAAGCTGTTGTTACCTTGGCACCAGGGAAATGCTCTAACTCTACAAACACCTGTCAACAGGTCTCCAAATCAGGGTTAATTGCTACCATCCCAGGCAGAAGGCAGCAGGTGGGTGAAGGCTGCACTGTCTGCTGGGACCAGCAGCTCCCACCACGGGGCTGGCAGGGCTGGGGTTGGAACAGTCCCAGTTGGACACACATTGCATGCCTAGCTCAGGCAGTGCTGGCTGCTGGATTTCAAGCCCTTTTGTGTGTAGATGAAGTAACATCATCCCAGCCATGTAATTATTCTGAATGTTACTTTTTTTTTTTTTTTTTTAAGCTATAGCTTTAAAGTTTAATGATGTTTAAATTTTTATTTTCTTTTCTCACTTCCTCACCAAAATAACACAAAGTCAGTTTTATTTTGAGAGGATCAGCACAGAACTATCATTCTGATTTGTCTTTCATCTGTTTCATTGTTTAATTATTGATGATTTTTTTTTTTCCTGAAGTGATAAGTAAACTGCCAGAAACTGTGCAAGAATATAAGGAGGAGTTTGCACTATGACTGACTCCCAGGGGATTTGGGCTGGCTCAAATCTCTATTCCTCACCAACCTGCAGTTGGAACTGTACTTCCAAGATATACAGTTGGGGAAATATGAAAACAAGAGGCAAATGGAGCCAGAGGACATGTAAGAAATACAGGGAGAACTGTACTTCGCACAGCATCTTGCAGAGCCACAGCTCATCACCTGTGAGGCTGTGATCACCACCGAGCTGGACCCTGAAGACATGTACCCCAAAATAGGAAGGTGGAATTGCACATGGTCTAGAAACAGGCAATGTGGGGTCACTGGGAGGGATTTTTTTTCCCCTAAAATTTCCTACAGTATTTAATTAATTTAATTTTCACAGTATTTAATCAGATGGGTGATGCCAGATGGGCTTGCTGGCAGGTAGGGGTGGTGAACCAGTCCTTCAGAGGAATATGCTACCCAGGGAAGCTGTGGGGCACATAGATACCTCTGCCAAGCTGTGCTGCCCATGGTCCAGCTGCCCCAATGCCCCCAAGCTGGTTGTGCATCAGCTGTGATGCCCTCGGCACAGGATCTCAAAAAAGCCAAAATTTCCCCTGGAAGGGCTGCTTGCTGCCATCTGATTGGAGTGCCCACCCTCCCCATGGCTCCTGCACTTACTAGGAAGACGAGGCAGTGCAGGAACAGGGTGTAGAAGAATGCAACGGTACGAGCTGTCTTGTTGGACAGGATGAGCCGACCCTGCAGTGAGAGCAGAACGGAAAATCCCATTTTAATGTGGGTCAGTGGAAACCAGACCTCCTCCTGCAGAGGTTCAGAGAGACCCCAGCCAAGACCGAGGCTCCGTTTCTGCTGGACCCTGTGTAAATAAAAAGGTAATCTGGGATGTTCTGCCACCCAGTTGTGCCCATCTCTGAGCAGCTGCCCCCCTTCAAAGTGGTTGCCACAAGTGCTGATGTTCTCAGCCCAAAACTGCCCAAACTGAGGTGAATTCAGGGCTTTGAACTGTGGGATTTGTCCTCCTGAAAACTCTCTGGGCTTCATTTTGTGTTGCCTTTTTCCCACCTTTCTCCACTGGCTCTGCCTGCTCCCCTGTGCTAGCCCTGGCTCAGTGCCTGCCCGCAGCTCAGCGCCACCCCAGAGAGAAACCCGGGCAGTAATTAAGTCTCACACATTTTTAATTCATGAGCTTGAAGAACTTGTGATTTCCAGTGTCCCTTCACCAACCTCCTCGGCAGTGTGGCCAAGCGACCTCTGCACCAGTGCTCCCGAAGCCTGGCCCTGGTGCAGAGCTCTGCCTGGGCACCAGCTCTGCTCTGGGACCCTGGGACTCACTCAGAGGATTTCTTAGCCAGACTCACAGCACTGCTGCAGCCTCCCAAGCACCTTGGCACATTCTGGGGGGTGATCACTCTGCACCCCAGGATTTGGATTCTCCTCCAGCTCCTGGCATCCCTCTCCGTGAACCTCCAGCCAGCTCAGCCTAAAGTAACCATGGTCCTGAGCCTGTAGCTTTGGGCCCTCTGGCAGCAAAAAGCTGTATGGGGTGGTGAACCAGACCTGCAGAGATGGGGATTGGAGGGTTGGTTCAGTGCAGAGCAGCAATGAGGCTCTGCCTACACTGAGAGCTGGGTTGCCAGCTCAGCACTGTGAAAAACCCAAGTTCTCCAGGATGCCAGTTGCTGCTGGGCTGTGTATAGACTGTTGGGTTAGCCACGTTCCAGGCCTCCAGCTGCTCTCTCCATTAACAGCCCTTCCTGCTGTGCAGGGGAAGCTTGTGGCTGGACCTGGTGGTCTGGGAAGGTCTCTGGGGTCCTACAGCTTGTCTCACTGCCCTTCTGACTTGCCACAGATATCTGCATTTAAGGGAAGGTCTTCACCCTGCTCTGCTTGCCCATGAGAAGACCTCAAAGGTACGTGCTGCCTCCTCCTGCTGTTGGTCCCCAGCGCTGTGGGGAGGCTGGGAGGTGGAAGAGCATCAGCAGCCCTTGGGGAGAAAAGAAGCACTGCTCAGGCCAAAGCAAAGCACCCCCAAAGTAGGGACTGACAGATGGACATTACCCTGGGGCATTTTGGAACAAAAAATGTGAACAAAACTCCTTGGGCATCTTCAAAACCTCACCAGTACCCTGGTCCACAGGTTTACTCATTTCTCTGGCTCTTCAAGGTCTACTTTGAGAGATTTACCTTTGCCAGTCCTGTGCTAGGCTCAGAGAGATGTCTGAGCACACCAGGGCCTTAGAAACCCTACAGAGCTGGGCTGTGTTATGCTCCAACCCCTCATTTTTCAGAGGCCACTCAAAGCAGCCAGACCCTGACAATATCTGAGTCCTTCTGTTCCAGGACACTGGGATCTCAACGGGAAAAATATTCATGTCTATCCCTTCAAAAGAGCCAAAGTGAGGAGTAACCACAGTCTAGAAAAGCAGCTTATGAGGGATGGATCCTACCTTCCTACATAGCAACTTTTTATTCCTGCTATAGAAGCCAGGGATTCATTATGGACATAAGCACATTCCCCAAACCACCACGCAGACTTTCCAAAGTTGGTGTTAAAACCCACAGATCTCCCACCAAACCACTGCTGGGCTGAAATCTTCTTTGCTATTCATGGCCATGGTGGAGGCTGCTGTAACAAACAAGATTATGTTCTTAAATATTCCCAAGGAATAACTCCCTAAAGTCAGGATTTTTTCTTTTCTTTTTTTTTTTTTTTTTTTTAATGCCTTGCATTAATTCTCCGTGGTGCTGGCACGACACCCAATCCATATTCATGTTGGCATTTGCTTGGGTTTTATGCAAATGACAACTTTGCCTTCATCACACCACAGCTCTGCATTCTGTGGCTGTTGCAGACCAGTGGGCCCATATTAACCTCTGTTGTGCCAGACAGCTGGAGACTTAATTCAGCCAACACCTGACCCTGCTGATGTCACAAAATCAACTATAAGTCAGATTTTTGCTCAATAACCACTTTTTTTTTCTCACTTGGAAAGCAGCATTTATCCCTAAAAGATGATAGCCAGAACCCACAGCAGCAGCCCTGCTGCTCACCACAGCTCAGGTGAGAACCCTCTGCTGTTGCAGATCCCATCAGCTCCCCAGTATCTTCCCCTGATGCTTTTTAGGAAGGAAGAAGCAGAGCAGGGCCCATGATGAGTTTTTTTCCTGGCTCTGTAAGCCACTGCTGTGCAGGGCAGAGAATAGCCCCAGTGTGGGGCCCTGTGCAGCCCTTCCCACTCCTGCTCCCCAGCTCTGCAGGGTGCCAAGGCTCTCTGGGGATGTCTCTGATGGGGAGTCAGGCTGAGCTAACTCTGACTCTATGTTGTGTGCAAAGAGGCTTTGCCCTTGGCTGGGAGTGCAGCATTGAGCTCCCCCACCCACGATGCAAACTGGAGGAGCGGGAGTGCTTGCCACAGACCATTGTATCCCCCACAGCAGGGAATTGCCCAAGGGAGTTGTGGTCAAGGCCATGGGACATCATGGCTCATGGTGATCTGCTAAGACACACACTGTCCCCAGGCTCCTGGGCTGTGGCATTGCTGACCGTGTTGGGGCTGGGTCACCTGCTCCAGCCAGGATCCCCTGAGATGCCATGGGATGGAGAGGGGGAAAGAGGAAGGAAAGGGTGAAGGAAGAAAGATGAGTTCTCTTGAACCAAACCCCAGTGTGGCCCTGCCATGGTCTGCACTCCTGCCCGGAGGAGCAGGGATGGGCTCTGCCTGCACCTGGGGCAAAGCCCAGCAGCAACATTCCCAGTGCAGGCACTGGGCTAGAAATCTTTCATCCCTGGCAGTACCATGGGGGGTGCAGCCCACTCACCATGCTCAGCGTGGCTTTATCCCAGGGACTGAGGCTCAGGTACTTCCGCTGGCGTTCCTGCAAGTAAACGGTATGAGAAGCTGCTTTTGAGGCTCAATGGGCTGATTTAGGTCTTGCAAATCAGGGAAGGAACTCTGGACGCTGGGATGCTCCCACCTCCAAACCCACCCAGTCACAGGGGATGCTGTGTAGGGACAAGGGCTTTTTTTATAGTTTTTATTTTTAATATTTTTTTTTTTTTTAAGTGAATGGCATTTGAGTGTGTTTTATGCTTTCAGAGTACTGTCCCTGGATTTCATCCAAGCAATGAAATAATTTCCCCCGAGAGGTTTCATTTCCTGGCTGCTCTTTCCCTCCAACATGCCTGGGCCACCTTGCTGTGAGCAAACCCAGAACCAAGCAGAACAACCCACTGGTTGCCTGCAGCATGTCACCAAACTCCTTTCCTCCCTGCACCAGGCAAAGCTGCGTTGTGATGACGAGCCAGGGCCGGCCAAGTCCTGCCTGGCTGTGGTCTCTTGGCAGAAGGAGGGTGGCTGATAAGGAGGGTGGGTGGGGGGCTTTTCATACCTTCCTGCTGAAGGAGGAGAAGGGGTCCAGGCGCTCTTCGTACTGGGAGGAGTATCGCTGCTCGGTGTCGTCCCTGCTGCCGCCCTGAAGGAGCAAAGGCAGGTGAGAGGCAGCAGGTGCTGGGGCAGCTGCCCGTACTGGTACAAGGGGTGTATGGACACCCAGCACAGGTCCAGAGCCTGCCCAGCTCCCCTGAGCTACACATTTGGAAGATGTGGCCCCCAAAGGAAAGAGCAGCACAGACCAGAGCTGGTTTGTGGGGTCGACAGCATCTGTTCCCTTTGGAGAGGAGAAGACCACCAAAAGCTATTGAACCACCTCCTTTCTTCCATGGGGACTCCACTTGTGTCTCCCTATTTTTTGCCCTTTCCATGAATTAATAGTCATCCGTCTCCCCAAAGAACTCGCCTGAAAATGTCTGGGCTAGTGCAAATCCCACCCTGACCTCCTTTGCTGCTGGGCCAGGTAGGAGGGACACAGTGGTTTAGGAGGAAGAGGTCTCTGTTTAAGCATTAACCTGTTATTGCCTGGGCAAAGAGCAAGGAAAATGAAAGAAACTCCTTAAAAGAAGTGAAATCTGTGGGTCGGGTCAGGCAGACTAGGTGTAAAACTCCTCCTGGGACAGAGATTGCCTTTGTGCAGCCTCACAGCAGCACTGGATGAACAACACCAGTGAGCCTGAGGATGCTCAGGTAGCCTGCACATCCTTGCTCCTGCTTTCCCCATTGGCTCATGAGAACTGCAGATTCCACCCCAGGCTGGAATTGCCATGTGCTGTCACCAGGCATAGTCAGGGTCATGTTCCAATCCCATCTCCCAGCTGTGGGCTGCACACCCCTGCCCAAGGGCTCTGATGCCCATCACCCTTCCCCCCAGCACCAAGGGGCCTTGAAAGCCTTATGAGGAAAGGCTGAGGGACCTGGGGCTGTTCACTCTAGAGGAAACTGAGAGGAGACCTCATTGCTTTCTACAGACACCTAAAAGGAGGTTGTAGCCAGGATGGTGTTGGTCTCTTCTCCCAAATTATTAATAATAGAATGAGAGGAAATGGCCTCACGTTGCACCAGAAGAGGGTTAGATCAGATTATTAGGAAGAAATCCTTTACTGAGTGGTGAGGCCCTGGAACAGGCTGCCCAGGGAGGGGGTGGAGCCACCATCCCTGAAGGGGTTTAAAAAATGAGTAGATGTAGCACTTGAGACTGTGACCTAGTGGTTAGAGAGATGTCAGTGTGAAGGTTGATGATCCTAGAAGCCCTTTCCAACCATCATGATTCTATGCTTCTCCAGCTCTGCCTCAGCAGCACAGTGACACCGACCTTTACAGAGGTCTTTCTTGGCCCATCACTATGTGCTGCTGGTTCTCCTCCCACCCAGCCAGCCCAGCAGGCTCCATTTCCCCGTGGGACAGCCCAGCCACACGCAGCCCCTTCAGCAAGAGTAGTGAGAGCAGCTCCCGATTTAGGGGCAGTGAATTCACTACAGCCTGGCCTTATTGAATGATCTTTGATGAGTATTTTTAACGTGTCACATGCCCGATTAGGGGGTGAATTATGCAATGCCCCACCCCCCCGCCCCGTGCTGCTCGTCGCAGGCTTTTGCTCTTTAGATCATGGGAATGGCATCCAGGGGTTGCCTCGTGGCAGCAGATAAACATGGACATGATCTTCCGCAGGAGAAACGGGCAAAAGCGTCAGCGGGGCTGACCCTGTGCCACCAGAGACCGAAAGGAAAGAACCAAATAAGGTCCCTCAGGAGTTTCCCATCCCTTAATGCTTTTAAAATATCCATCAACAAAACAGACCCAGTCCAGCCAGCATGGAACGGCAGCAGCTTCAGGGAAGGGTGGCAGGGTGAGAAATCAGTGTCCCTCTCACGGGGCACTCTGGTGGGTAAGAGGGGAAGCCCGAGGGGGTGACAGGAGCCCAGTTCTGACCGAGGAAATGGTTGCAAAGCTCCCCAGGCTCAGCCTGACCCCCATGCAGGGATTCCCAGGTTGAAACCCCCGAGGGATGCAACAGAGCAGGCTGGCAGCAAAATATAGCCCCGCTCCCCAAGCCCCTTTTCTGGCGTTACTGGGGTTACTGGGACAGTTTCGGATTGGTTTCTGCTCTTTTGGGAAGGGACCATGGCTGCCCTGGAGAGCGGGAAGCTGAGCAGCTCTCTCTGCTGGCCAGAAGAAATTCAGGGCAGTGGGGAATGAGCGTAGGTCTGCCAGGATGGATTATTTTTCAGCTTCTAGCCTGCAGGGAGTTATTGCAGAGGGCTCGATTTAACCACTCACTGTCTGCTCTGGCAGGAGCAGCTGTGTCTTAGCCGCTGGAGCACCGGACTGCTGGGTAGGAGCATTGAAGGGGCTGGTAGCAGCTTTTTTGGGGAGGAAATCTGAGTTTCTGGCATTGAAGATGTCAGACACCTTGCAGCACAGTCAGAACTACCTTCCCAGCAGAAGGCTCATACCTGCTCCTTCAGGACACTGCACCAAGCTCACCCCAGTTAGCTCCCATTTTCTGAGGTTCATGCAGGGTGCATGTGGGGAATGTGCAATTTCCTCAGGGCTCCTGTACACAGTAGTTAATGGTCTGTATTTTGGGTCTGTCCATCTGTGTGCAGCCAGCCAGAGGCCAGACAGCCAGTCAGACAGCCACTCACCTGGCCAGGGTAGTTCTGCAGGAACTTGATCTTCTCATAGAGCTTGATGTTGTCAGATCTCAGGTTGTCCAGCTCGCTCTGCAGGGCATGCACCGTGTGCTGCATCATGCGGTTCTCCTGGGTGGGGGGAGCAAGGTGGCCATTAGCAGCGAGGCTAGGGGGAGGACAGCATCTAAACTGGGCAGGGGGCAGAAGTGGGGGTGATTTGATGCACCCAGACAGGGTTCACTTCCCTCTTAGTGAATCCCATGGCTTTGAATTAAAATTGCTCCCCAATTAAAACTGCTGCTGAATGGGGTCCCCAGTCCCAAAGCATTAACAAACCAGATCCCTCCATGGCCAGAGAAGGGCCAGGGCAGCAAAGCTGGCTGTGGGTGGCTTTGGGCTGAGATCTGTCCCCCCATGGACTGTGCAAAGCCAACCTTCTGGCTTTGAGGAGGTTATTTTGAGCTGTGCTTCAATTTGTAGAGCTATTGGGTTTTTAATCCAAACCACATTCCCAATATGCCCCCTCCCTCCACCTCACCTCCCCCCCCAAATGCTGTGCCAGGGATTTATTTTGGATCTGGCCTTGAACTGGAGCAACACTGCTGGGCCATGGGAGGCTTTTTTCCTGCCAACAGCAGAAAGCATTTTTCTCTCCTTTGCCGAGGTGCTGCCTGTGTTGTGCTCATAAGAAATTCCCTTTGGGTTGTTAAAGCAGCCAGCTGCAGGTCCTGCAGCCTCCCCCAGCTGCCCGCCCACAACCTACCCCCTCCAGCTCCTGGTTCCTGGCCCGGAAACGTTCCCTCTGGCTGGAGATGATGGAGAGGAGAGAGTCCACCTGTCCCTCGGGGAACGAGGGGCCTGGGGATGGCGGGTGACCTGCAGACAGAATGTGGCATGAGAGATGATGGCAAGTGCCCACCATCCACCCCAGAGGCAGCAGGGATTACTTGAGGTCCCTCTGACTCTACAGGACCTCAGGGGCACTCAGGAAGATAAATTCATTTGCAGAGCTATTACAACATGGAACAGTTTTTATGCTTTTTTTTTTTTTTTTCATTTTTCTCTGTGACTTACACTGGGAATAGACAGGTTCACTCTCCAGGGACAACCAACCACATTTGGTGCACCCTTTGGCTCCCTTCCTGTGATCCCAACCCTCCCACTACCTGATAGACTCTCCTCTGTAGCTTCTGCAGCAGCTGTAGCCCCAGGAAAAGACCCAGTGCCACAACCCAGCCCCTCCATGCAGGTACTCTCCTCCTCTCCTCCTCACAAAACAGTCACCCCCACTTTGTACTTTCTCCTCTTTCATCCATCCCAGCAAAGCAGGGTCTGCTTTCCTGCAGCCAGCCCCAGCTTTCCCTGACTGGGAGCCCCACTTTGTGGGTGGCCCTTCCAGCTGCCCCTACAATAAGGGCTCTACCAGTGCTCACGGGTCCACCCCTCCACCTCACTCTGCCTTCCCAGTAGCGAGAGGCATCCAAAGCCAAAGCTTAGAAATCCATCCCCAGGGCCATGACTCAACCTCTGCACAGAGGAACTATTCATAGCGCGGGATGGGTGGCTGTAGGTTGTTTGGCTTGGTGGGACTGTTGCTGTGATATTGTTTATCGTGTGTTTTCAAAACCTTGCAAACAGACACAACAACAACAACAGAACAAACCTCACACAAAACAGAAAAAAAAAAAAAAATGGAAAGGAAACAGGTTTTCTTCCAGAGAGCCAAGCATTGTTATTTGTTTGGTTCATTTTCTCCTGCAGATTGCAGCAGAGAAGCCAAAGCTAAGGAAATATTTATCTCACTGGCCCTGGAGGGGGTTTGGTGTGGAAAGAACAGGAGTCAAAGCACAGGGGGTTTGGTTCAGCCTGGGTTCACCAGCTTGGCAAGGGGCCAGGCCTGGCACAGCCTCAGGAGCAGCCAGAGGAGCAGCAAACCATGCATGCCAAGCATGGAAAACCCATCAGCAACCCCAAGGAGGGACATGCTGAGCAGGTGATGGCTGCACCTGCTTAGGAGCATCCTCATGCCACTGTCCCTGGAGAGGTGACACCCTGCCTGTGGCACCAGGATGTCCCCCCACTAGCACCTCAGCCCACAGCCCTGCCTCTCACCGTAAAACAGAGCCGTGGCCTCCTTGATGGGCTCAGGGATCTTCTCCAGGCTGGGGACGGCCGCTCCCTAGGCAGCACAAGCAGAAGAGATTAAGCATCTCCCACCCACCTGAGGGTGCCTGGTCAAAGCAAACCCCTCCTGGGCTCTGCTAGAACCCTGGCACCCACAGCCTTGCAGGAAGCACGGCTGCCAAGCAGGCATTCTGCAAGGATCAAGTCTGAGACAACGTGGAGAGGCTGGTGATCAATACTCAAATCCCATCTTTTGCCTGGGAAGCAGAAGGGTCTCTGATGCCACCACCATCACCCCCTCCCACCCCACCCAGCACCATCCCACATGAGTATGGGGCAATCCTCTGTTGGGTGAGTTGTGAAAAAAAGTAAAAAGGAAAAAAAAAGAGAGAAAACTCAAAGAGGAGGTGCTAAAACAACCCCTGGGCCAGCTGTTGGCCTCTCCATCAGTGAGGGTCAACTGGTCTCTGCCCACTGCTGGGATCTGAGCGCTGGGGTGTGTGTGTGTGTGTGTGTGTGTTACCTCAGCATCTGGGCGCTGCATGGCAGACAGGGCCTGGATGGTGCTGAGGTCATGCTCCAGCTTGGCAATGAGCTCCTTCTGGCCACCCATGGTGGACACAGCCTCCGTCAGCTGGATCTGCAGCTCTGCACAGCGCACTGGAAAAGAGAGCCAGACCCATCACCTGGGGGTGGCCCAGACCCCCGGGTTTTGCCAACTGGACACCAAAGAGCTGAGAACCTCTCCTTTTAGCTCCAAAGCCAGCTCACAGGCAGTGGCCCCGTTTCCTCCTTATCTCTGGGGGCTGCAGGAGGGACCACAGCAGCAACGCCTGCTCTGCTCCAGGCAAAGGGAACCAGGGCTTCAGCCCAAACTGGTGATGCCACAGGTCTCAACATGAGCAGGCAGCTGCTTGCACCTCCCACAGCTGCTTCGAATGCATCAGCAAGATCTTTTTGGTGCCCCAGAGGTACCCAGCAGTACCCTGGCTGGGCAGAGTGGGGGAACCTGCAGAGGGATTAGGAGAGCTGAGCCCACAAATTGATGCCAGGTCTGGGCTGCACAGAAATGGGACAATGGAGGAGCTGCAGAGCCCCCAGCATCCCCACTCAGCCAGTTTTTGACAAGCCTGCTTTCCAATTGCCCCTCAGAGAACAAAACCCCCATCAAGTGCTGCTGAACTGCTCCAGGAGCACAACAAAAGACTCTCACTCGTCCCCTCTGGTGACCCCAACCCAGCCATAACACTGGAGATGAGCCAGGGCCCAAAGGTAGGCATAGTGCCTGGCCTCAGCCCCGTGCAAGGTGAGCACCTCGGTCCCCGGTGCCCAGCCAGCCTGACCTGTAGCACAAGCTGCTCCCTTCACTTTGTACCCTCATCACCAGCAGGACCTGGGCCTCTGCCCAGCTGGAGAAGGTGCTCAGACCCCATCACCCACCCTCTGCACCCAGCTTTCCAGGTGGGTGAAAGCTCAGGGCCCAGCTATTCTAGTCCCTCCTTGAGAATTCCCATTGTAATTATTCCTCTAAATTCCAGACGGCTGTAAGGAAAATAAAATTAAATTAAAATAGAAAATAAAATAAAGTATAAAAGAAAAGAAATATATA